>LKNJ01001580.1:63886-92115 GCA_002120245.1 Maccullochella peelii | reverse complement strand
TTAACTTAATAGATGTGACTTGAAACATTTCCAGGAGCTTCCCGTTTGGATGATTGTGGGAATATCTCCCATCGGACCTCTCAGTGATGTCCAATCTCTTGTTGCTTAATGATATTTCTGGGCATTAAGGAGTTCTGTGTGCCAGAAAAGTCTCATTCCCAATGCTTCAGTTATCGATTGAGTTATAAAATAAATTCATAATGCCCATGTTGCAGGCTTTGCATTATAGATATTGCATTCTTTTATACTGCAGTATCAATATGAATTTTCAGCCCTTGTACAGTGCAGATGGCAGGTGTTTGTAGGTTGCAGGAGCAGTTCATAATGTACATGACTTGTGAAAAGTAACGTGTTACTCTCAAGATAGCACAGACCTCATTAGCTGCCAGGGGTTTTCCATCAAAAAAAGCCAAATTAATTTTTCAGTTCCACATCATTTCTTAAAAAATAATAATTGCAGAAGTGAAAAAAGCTGTGCATTCTTGTTTTAACAGCAGCCATAATGTTGAGGGTAAATTGAGCTGTACAATTGCCAGAAAGCTGTGTGCAAGTTTGACAAATTATCCTTGTCACATGTCATCCCCTGGTCTCTGCCATCTTTCCTGTAATGTCACACCTTACAGAACACTAGCTTCACAAATAATGTCTAAGAAACAGACATCTTCCTGTGTTATATTTGCCTGAGTGCAGTGTGGAAGTCAGCAATACTAGAGTGTAGTACCCTCCCTCTTACAGTGTTAACTTAAACCATCCGTCTACAAGGGTATAATCTCTCTCAGCATAGCGCTAGTGACTCAGTTGAGGGTTAAGTGTTTTCTGGTGTCTCTGACGGATCAATCAGACATAGTGTATCTATAGTTTAGCTGTTCGCATGTTGGAAGGAGTGTGATATTACCAGCATGAGCCAGAGCCTCAACATTTTGTGAGTTTGAGGGGCAGGAGGATAGTGTGGTATTTTATCATTTGGGGAGTACAGTTGCTGCTTCTCTTTGATACTTCTTAAGGCTCCATGAACCCCAGAAAGGGGAAAAGAACAAAGCACCCTCTAATACTTTTATGTTTGTCTATTTGTCTTTGTCCCTATTCTGGTCCCTCCTTGCTATTTCTTAATTTCTGCAAACTTTGCAGCTGGAGTGTCTTTCTCTTCTAGTTTGGCAGGGCAAGACTGCTGGACCTCTTGTCCAAACCCAACACCTGCGTTTAGCTCCCAGTCAGCCATAGGTCACCTTTGCTTTACCACATCAGCACTAGGGTTGGGGTTCAATAGCATTTTATCAAATCCGAATCCAATTTCTACTCCGATTCCTTTCAGATCCCTTAACTCATTAAGTTTAGCTTTCATCATTTGCAAGCAACTCAAAGACTCACTTTAGATCTGTGATTGTCTGTTGTTGGGCAAGAAGCCAGAAATACTGCAGTTTTTAGTTGTAGCAACCAAATTATTCCATATTAATTAAGCTAGCCTAGTTAATTTTCACAACCTGCAGCTACAACCTGAAAATAAGAAGAGCAATTCTGAAATGTTGATTGTTCTGATACACTGAATAACAGTTGTAACATACTGACTTTTACACCTGATTTATCACAAACTACTTAATAGACGTACTGATTCAGAACTATGAGGTCAAAATATTGATTTGATATGCATGAAAAGTTTCCACGATCAGCTAGATCATTTCTCTAGAGAAGAGTTGCCACGCAGTTGAACTACAAAAAAAAAAGAAAAGTTCCCTTGCGGTCGTAGAGTGATGTTACAACACTTGTCTGTTATGCTTCCCGCTGCCTCTGCAAGCTTGTGGACATCCCCCAGTCCTCCTTCAGCATTTGGGAGAGTGGCAGCACTGGCATTCACCTATGGCAAAGCCCATAGCAAACCAGCATGAGGCCATTTGCATCTGACATGCCTGTCATGTAGCCCCAGCGGTGTTGCATCAGATGGTGTCACCTCCTCCCCTTCCTCTCTTTTCATGTTGTCGTGGTACCACCCTCCACCACAACCCCACTGCTCCTCATTGCCAGTGCTACCAATGCAGAGGGGACTTTAAAGGGCCCACTTGGCAGACCCATTCCTCAGTTTTAGCTGTGGTCTGGGAGAGCAATAACAACATGCCAGTCAGATATAAGAGTCCCTAATAGGACTCAATGAGATGACACAGCAGTCCAAGGCCTATTATGCTGTGGGACAGACGGGGAGAGGAGAGGAAGGAGGAGGAGAGCAAGAGCAAGTGACTGACCACATACCAAAAAAATGATGAAACATTCCTCATGGAAACAGCAGGAAAGTGCGACAGATAGACAGACAGGATGGAGGTAGTCTGAGCTAGTGGGATGTATACTGTCTGTCTGTCAGTGACCCAGAGCTAATTTTGACGAGGATCGAGGAGACACTCGTGTGATGCCAGCCATACTACCAGATTTTCAAATATGCATCTGTAAAATAGCTGTGTGACAAGCCGCTCCAGAAACAGAAAACAGCCTCCCCTAGCCTGTTTGTATTTTTTTTTTTTTTTTTTTTTTTTTTTTTTTTTTACTTTTCTTTGATCTTGTGACAACAGAAAAGAATTGAAGTTGGCACATTAACTCAGTGAGGCACTTTAAACACCCGGCGAGGGCTTTGCCTCCTCACTTTGATTTGTGGAGTAAATGAAAGATTATTATAGATGAATCCAGTGTTATGGTTGTCCTCCAACTCTTGATGTTTAAACAAAAACTAAAACAGTGCAACCACCACCTTAACTGCTGTGCTGTGACATTAGAGGATGAATGAGGCAAGCCGCAACCCTGTATGGCATTCTCACTCATCATTATTCCACATGCACAGCGTAGAGAACACGTTATTCGAGAGTCATAATGGTACCCTATAGTCATTGCAGAATAACGCCCTGTCTGCATTTAAGAGCTAATTACATGTTCTCTATTGAAGTACTTGTCTCAGTGAGTGGGGAAGTCTTTACAGCATGGAGAGGGTCAAGCCTGGCCAAGGTCAAGCTTTGAGGGTCAAGCTTCATCTGTAAGTTTACCCTCTTATTTGAAAGCTGACCCACTCGGTTGAAATAACAAAACGCCTTCCGCACTCTTTTTCCTCTTTTTCGTCCTCTTTCGGCCTCACTCAGGCTTGGCTCTCCTCTGGCAATCGGCGCCCTAATTGAGGCACTCTTGAGACATGTTTATCACCGTGGCAACGTTGCCCCGCAGATAATCATTGTCTTGTGGATTAGCATAACAACAGAGAGGCTTTGCTTTAATTCCACTAACACTGGACCAAGCTCCTTTGTGTCGGCTCGCCTGCCGGGCTTGTCTTAACTGGGATTAGAAGCATGGGTTGCTAGCGCCCACCAGGCCCCCACATTGCGCACATGCCCCTGCCTTCGTACTTGAGTGAACTCTCTTCGTGCCCTTGGATGTTTCTTACAGGCAAAACCAGAAAATCCCAATTTTCACCTCACCATTGTATTATGAACACTACCTGAATCTTTAGCACTCTGTTTCAAAACTTAACATGAAAAGAGTAGCTCACCAACTACTTATGTCCATTGACTGAAAGCCAACACAAGACTTACCTCCTATGTTCCTGTCCTTCTCTCAAAGGCCTGACGTTAACAAGGCTATCCTTTTATAGCTAAACTAAAGCCAAAAACATGTGCCAACTTTGTCCAAGCAGCTTGTACAGCATGCTCTGTACCAACTAGTTTTACTGTTGGTCTACAAGTTCATTATCTACCTGATTGTTTCCTTTACTACGTGCATGAAGCCTCCAGCCATTCTGAAGTAAATTGTGTGTGCAAGCCTAGAGTTCAGTATGCTTCAAACTTTTCATACAAAGTGTCATGCTGACATGGCTTAAGTCAAGTGTTTATACTTTTTCCAAATGGCCACAAAGGTGGGGTGAAAAGCTTGCTGTCATAGAGAGAGACGTGACACCGTGAATTGTTCAAATGGAGGTAATGGCGCACACTTTCGGATCTCTCTTCGAAGGCATTCATGGTGATGTTGGGTTGTATACACAAAAAGGGACAGGAGTAGTTGTGTGAAGAATGGGGGGAAAAAATGGAGTTTGAGGTAGAAGTCCAAATCCAGCATTCTCTCTCAGCTCTGCACACCTGACCAACTGCTGCTTGAAGTGGGCATGTTATTTGAATTGTCAGTTACGGAAAGTTGTCAGATGCAGTCCCCAGGGGATTTCAAATGCTGTTCAATGATTCGACAAGCAATTTGTTTAAATCATACTGACGCTTTAAATATTTGTTGGAAATCATAAACTATTAGACATGCAACTGTAACCCAGAGAACTTGAAAACTACTCCAGATTATTAATTAAAATCATGACGCATTGAACTGGCATGCAGAACTGCTTGGATGGTTTTCATGAGAAGCGAGTCACAGTTGGTAGCAAGTGGGTTAGGTTGGCGGCAAGTGTAGGGAGAGGAGGCAGGCGTGTAGCAGGAGCGTGCCACGCTGTCCTATCCTGATCTGTCGGTGCAGTGCAGTAGGGAGAGAGAGACAGGGTGTAACCACTTGTCTGTTTCTACTAGCAGAGGGGAGCTGGAGAGCATAGAGGCGGAGGAGGGAAGGGGAGAGGAACAGCGAAGGGTGGAGTGGGGGCAGCCGCTGACCCCGTAAACACACGAGATTAAGAGGAATAATAAAAAGGGGTCTTGGCAGTGCTTCACTAATATGCATGGTAATTTAAAGATGCTCCGAAAAGAAATGTCAGTGATGTGTGGGTGGGCACATTTAATGCGTGCGTGTGTGTGTGTGTGTGTGAGAGAGAGTGAGAAAGATGCACACATCAACAATCTCCATGGAGGATTCATGTGGTAAAACATCCTCGGCTTCTCAAGCAAGCAAGTGGTGAGGCGTGCAAAAGGAATTTCAGGCCCTCTCAGAAAGATGACCACACCATTGTAAAGCAGCTCCTTTGAAAGATTAGCAGAGTCTATATGCTCTTGCCACAGACAGACGCACACACAAACATGTACACACACTTCTTTGTCTCATGATTTATTTTGTGAGATGGTGGTTTCATACTTTTTCTTGTGGCTGACATTATCTGTATGTTTTGCGTTGCCAGGCTAATTTGCTGTGTTTAATGCTACCAACCTACCAGCCAGCAGCACTTATTTCAGTTGAACTTGCAGTGTCAGTACTTGACAAGGCCATGGCCACATAACATAGCCAGTAGCTCTGGATAACATTTCTCATATTTAATCTGAGCGACTGTTGTGGACACTTGTGATCATTCTGTGACCCATGTTTGAATGCAATTTTTCAAACAAAACAATAATTTAGAATCCAAATACAGTAAGTAACAACACTGTGGGCTACTTGTATTTGCCTCCAGTGTAGTGCTGTTTACCAGTGGGCAAGTGGTGGGGGAGGGCGAGTGTTGTGAGGCAGGCTGCTGGAGCAGGTGACATCTGTGACCCAGCACAACAGCGGTGGATGCCGGACACATGCTCCTTCCTCAAAGGCTACTGGCACCCTTTCTGCCTCATTGGGCTCATGCCCACACACACACACACACACACACACACACACTTGAAATACTTTATCTGAATGAATCCACTGTAGGCCTACATAAGGTTATCTTGAAACTAGCATGATTCAACATACCTTTAGGATATAGATGCTACTTTTTGTCTATTACAGTGACTAGAGAGACTTTTCCTTTTTTTCTCTTTCAATTTAGACAGCTGACCTACACTCTACAAGCGGCTAACAGCTACTTTGTGAACATGACAGACTGCCAAACATCAGGATCATGGGCTTACAGAAAATGACCTCCCGATATGTACAGCTAAGAGCTGATACTAGGTCAGTTTTTCTACTTCACACAAAAATCTAATGGAAAACCCATCTCAGGAATGGCTGCTGCTCTGTGCTCTTCACTAAACAGCACACACTCACACATACATACTGTGCATACGCACGTGCTTGTGCATGCCTAAATTGGCTTTCTCCAGCTGGAAATCAGACGATTGAGCTTGCTTTCTGAGCTATTAACCCATTACCAACCAAGAGCAGAATATTAACTTTTTTTTCTCCATTCCCTAGGATTGTCCAATATACTGTATTTTCAGATATCCTAAAGAATCCACACACAGGCTTTCTTTCAATAAGTCAAAAGGTATTATTGTTTAATTTTCTTTTAATGCAGCTCTACATGATTTGTAATACAGTTTTACATCAGCTCTCCCCCTCCACATTGCCCATCCCCTCCCCTCTCCCTGGAGGGAGTGCATTTCTCCTCCTGGTTTCTCGTTGCATTCCGATAAACCAGACTCTCCCTCTGGTGTCTCTTATCACCTCATCTCCTGCAGTAAAGACAGTCTCTGTTTGTTTTATGCTTCCTGCCAGTTTTTCTTTTTCCGCTTTTCTTACCGCTCTTAGGTGACGCCCAGTGCCTCATCCCCAGTATTGGGTGCAATGGATCTAAATTGTCAGAATAACTTAATGGTGTGACCTGCCTCCTGACCCCCGCTGTTTATCAAATTCTATCATATACTGTAACTAGATACCCCCCTCCACACCCTCCCATTCTGTGAGAGGTACAGATTTGTTGCTCCATATCTCTGGCAGTGCAGTACTCTGCTTGCTTACTGCCGCTGACAGAGTGTGTGTCCAGTGCAGGCTATGCTTGGCTGCATCAGGGTAATGCTGTTGGCTAGCTCAGATCCAGCAAACAAACAACATACATTATATTGGAAGCAAGGAGAGTGGATGTATAGCCAAGGGGTCTCACTGTGAATGTGTTTGTATGCATAGTAGTGTGTTTTTGTACATGATTGTGTTAGTGTGCGCATTGACCTACAATGTAGGCAACACTGCAAGAAGCAATGGACCCAGACTGTGTCAGACCTGCTCTAACCATGCTTAAGGCAGTGGTGTAATAACAACAAAGTCAAACTTGCCAGAAGCAGAAACAGTCAAACACAGCACGGCCTACAAATTTGTGTACACCTACTGCAGCTTTGCATTGTTTGTTTATGTGCACTTCATGGCTGTGATTTTAAGAATAAAGAGGTAACCACAACTGAAATTATTAGCTGATTGATTAGTCAATTGGCAGAAAGTTAAGCAACTGTTTTAATTGTTTAAAATTTAAATCTATGGTTCCAGTTTCAAATGTGAAGATGTGCTGCTTTTCTTTGTCGTGTGTGATCGTAAACTGAGTATTTTGAAATTCTGATTTGCATTTTTAACTATTTTCAGACATTTTATCGACCAAACGATTAATGGAGACAATAATCAGTAAAGACGGATTACTCAGTAAATCTGTAAAATCAGTAGTGAAAATAATTGGTAGTTGCAGCCTTCAACATAACATCTTTGCGTTTTAGAATGTTTGGTGAGACACAATAAGCCACTTGGGCTCTGGAAAATGGGCATTTTTCACAATTTTGTGGCATTTAATAGACAAATCGATTGATCAAGAAAATAATGATACTAATAATAAGATGATGAAAATAATCTTTAGTTGCAACAGTATCAGAAAGAGCTTGAGTTTCAGCCTCTTTTACAACCACACAGTTACACAACAACATTAAGCAAAAGAGCAGCTCTGGTGACAACATGGGCAGTTGAGGGAATGCTGGTGTGGGGAGACGGTTAGCCTTTTAACAAGCTAAGCAAATAATGCCTTAAAATGAGTAATTTTGAAAAAGCTGACTGCAGTATGTTGGCAAAGAGAATGAAAAAAGCACTGATCTGAACCTAGAAAAGGAAATGGAAAGTGTCTCTGCAAAGCCAAGCGACATTTTTTATATTAGAGTTTCATATAAACCATACAAACAGTCTGAGTGTTTCAGTAAATGGATCAACCAGTTAAATGAAAGTGTGCATCAAAGAAATGAATTTTGAAGGTAATTTTTGAAGGTAACTCTAAACATACTGTAAACCACAAGCCTTCTATTTTACTTTTTATCATTCTTTACATTTACTGTAAAGACTTAAACTGAGGGGGAAAAGGACCTATCATAAAAACGATCAGTTTTGGCATCTGAGACAGAATAATTAATTTTCTGATGCAGAGTATGAGTATGAAGGTGCTTTATCAGCACCAGCACCAATGTTACAGATACCGACGGTGCGATGTTTTCATCCAGCTGCACTCTGGTATGTAGTGGAGCTGTTTGCAGAGGATTTGACTGGTCTAGCCAGCCTGCCTTCCTGTCCACACTGTGGAGTCTTAACGCCTATACAGGGCTTTGTTTTCTTTCACTAACCCTAACCCAAATGCCTCCTTCTGTCCGCAAGAAACAGCTGAAATTAATTTTCACAGTAAGTTTACCGTTGGATTTAGTAGGAGTGAACTCTGTCAGAGAAGGACCCTGCTCTAAAATAAAAGTGGTGAAGGATTCTAGATAATTTTCTGTCCATTTAGCTATTTCTATTTCTTTAGGCGAATGATTGATCCCATTTCATTCCATGAGTTTAAAAATATAATATTGGGGAATTTTGCTCTTCTCATCCAGGGATTTCCCCTTTCCTGCTACACTACTGTATAATTCTTACGCTATCATTCATAATCATATTTGTCATTCGTTCTAGGGTTTCTGTGTTATATGAATACAAATGGCTCAATTCATGTGATTAATATCAAAGGAACAGTAGTTCTGTTTAGAGACACCCCTGTCAATATGATCTGACACACTTGTGATATCTCATTTTCTCTCTGTCACTGTTCCTCAGGCTTTTTTTTTTTTATTTCTCAACCCATTTTCCTTTCACTTGGTCTGTTGTATAAACACAGGCAGCTGACAGATATGTAGAGTTGTATTTAATGGCTATACAAACACCCCCTCTTGATATGCGTAATATTCCTTGTGCTCAATCCTTCTCTGTCTCTACGCACACACTCACACACAGGCAGAGGCTGGCCTGAGATCAGGTGTGTGTATGAGGTGGCAGTCTGCTCTCTCTGTTAGGTCCTCAGCTCCCACCGGCCTTCCAGATGGCCATGGTGTCAGCACCACACCTTTTGCCAACACGACGCTCCCTACATCCTTCCAACCCTGCCCACACACCCTGCTCTCTGTAACAAAGTATGCAATTACAAATTAAGTAAAAGATGTCTTGTACAAAATTCCTCATTAGCATTAATCTGGCAGTGATTGCAGTTTAGGGATTTCTGGCACAACTTCACCTATGCCCAAGGTGCATGGAGAAGGGAAATAGACTGAAGAGGTCAAAAGTCCAATAACATTTGTAGTATAAAGAACGACTTTATTGTGACACCAACATGTCACAAGACACTCACAGTTAAGCTGTTCTTTACACTACAAATGATGGCAGTTAACTTCAGATTAGATTACTGTCAGATGAATGGGAAAATGATCTTGAATGACATAAATATGTAAGGTGTGTCTGACGCCCAGTCTTGTAGCCAGCCAGACCTATTAGCAGAAGTGAACTAGTCTCTCTAAAACATGGTGTCCTCCTCTTAACCGTTTTACATTTTAATGGGCATTTCTGCTTTTTTTAACAGCAAATAAGAAGAAATTATACAAAAATCTCGAATAAAACCCAAAGAAATTATACACATTGCAAAAATGTATATTTTAAATTGCATCTTTTTATTGTGATTTTTAAAAAGAACTTAAACGCATGACAAGCAAGCATACATTAGAACAAGGCAATAAGGTTGTTTGTGTTTTAAACAAATCTTTGTTCTGATATGAACCCATAGCGCCCCACACACACACACACACACACACACACACACACACCGTTTTAAGTGGACCAATAAAGGATTAAGACACCAGCAGTTTCTGTGTGCAGGAGGATTTTTCCTGTGAAGGACCTACCAGACACTTGTTTGTTTTATAGGAGAAAATGAAAAAAGCTTTCACAAACTGCCTTTAGATTTAATTGCTATGGCGTTGGATCAGTCAGCAACAGAAAATAGAAAAACAGACTTTTATTTCTTAAACACAGATCATTAAATTATTCAGTGAAAGTTTGCAGAGGATGTGCACTCTTGTTCTGCAATGCCCTGTTTCACATTCATACAGCAACTCATTCGCTTGGGGAGAACCACACGTTTGTTTTCTTCTTGTGCTACAGAGCAGCTACACTGGAGCAGATTGGACGGTATGTGCTTTGCTTGTGGGTACATGTGGGTGTTGAGGGGAGGGGTGGAAAGGGTTATTTATCGTAAGCCGGGCCACTTCTGGTCACAATATCATCTCTTTTTCAACTTTGATTCAAGCCACTTGTTCGTCTTTTAATTCGGTTCCCGTCATCACGCCTTTCAGTCATTACTGCTGCGAGGTTCAGCTTTTCAAAAGCTGTATTCCCATTTGCTCTCTGTGCTCGGCAGCACCCCTTTTCATTAACGTGCTTCATTCACTTTGTGCTGTTCTCTCTTAATACATTCCTCCTTTCACCCCCTGGTGAATTCCTTTACTGTGTATATATATAGTAAACTCCCCATTTGTTGTCCCTATCATGATCATTTCTCCCGCTGCCCTCTCCTACTCTTCTTTCTATTCCTCTTTCCATATTTCTTCTCTTCGCCAAGTGCTCTCTATTCCCCCCCCCTTGCATTTGTATCTCTCCCTGCCTGCCTCCGTCCTGTCTGCAGGGTTGAATCATCCCCGTTTCTGCTTGCCTTGTCACGTTTGGCCCCCCTGCACGTCTGTCCAGGCCTCCTCAAACGGCGATGGCGCTAGCTGGGCTGACATCTCGCCACAGCGCTAAGGGCCTCTGATGTCCGTGACGCTAGCACTGACCTGTCCCTCACTTCTCAAAGCACTGACATCATCAAAGTGGGACACATTTTTGCCCCGCGGGCTATTAATTGCCAAGTTATGATATGAGCCACATTTTCATCTATGCCATTTCCAGATTAGAGGGGGAAGGAGACAGGGGAGTTTTACATCTTTGTCTTTTCTTTTTTTGTTATCAAAGACGTATTCTAGCTGGCTGCAGATTTGTAGGCCTTTTCATGTAGTTCATATCCTGCTGTCTCCTCACTTGGTATTATCTGGCTGTTATCGGAGAGAGTGACCACATCAGCACTATTTTCTTGAGCTTTCCCTCATAGGGGAGCCACTGCTTCCCCACGCACTCCGCTTCAAACAACACACCTCGGATCACACGCGCACAAATGCTCACATGCGCACATACACTGAGAAACAGCAGAACCTCCATCCTTGTTGCAAAAGTGCACACAAATGAAAGCCCCAGCATCCTCCTTGGTGGAAAATTGAGTCATGGTCCTTCTGCTCGCGTAAACTGACAGACAAGCCAAGCGAAAAATGGAATCAAAATGTCCCTATATTGGGGAGTGTGTGGGCATGAGCAGTGGCACTGTGCGATTCTATAATAAGCACATGCAAATCAAGTCAACCCAACCCCAGGCTCATTAAATAAAACATGGCAGTAAGGACAAAAGCCTGCTTCTACTGTAACCTTGCATATTCATAATGAGCGCTCTTTTGTAATGTGGAGTGGAAGGATGTTACGGAAGTTGACATTATGTGGCTGGGTCCTTCTTTTGGTGTGAGCTGTTGTTCTGCAGACTCCGAGCAGGCTGTAGTACGAGCTAGTTCTGTTTTCCGATTACTAAGGTGAGAATAGACGACGTTATGAAGACATCATGTTAGATTATTAAAGTACAGTTGGTATGCCAGTGTCATTTTCAAAACTTGAAAAACGTGACTTGAAAACCATACTGTATCCTTCCCAGAAGTTTTGTCAAAATCTCACAGAATGATCCAAGTATGAGTATCACTTCACTTTGGTCCTGATTTTGACTTGAACACTACAAAGGTAGATGTAACAAACACTTGAGGGAGGTGGGCTGAGGATGCCAGGATTAGATGCCTCCACTGATCTCGGTCATCCACAGCCAGCAGAGCAGGCCTGGCGGGAAGAGAAAAGTAAAAGAGAGCCCATTTAGATCAGGCCTCGCTGAGTGATGGGTGAGAGATCTGCAAAGAGGACTGTGACTGTGACAGGCAGTGTTCATTAATGCTCCAGCCTCTGCTGTAGAGTCCAATCAAGGGGCTCCACACATAAGCACCCTCAAACACTAAAGCTCTCTCACACACACGGCTATCCACGCAATGAGACAGGCGGGCTAAGCGTGGGCACTGATGGCTTCACTGCCTCAATTGATGGGTGCTTAGAGGGGAGTGAAAAAGGAGAGCTGGAGATACGGGGCCAGCGAGACTGAGCGTGAGAGAGATGGAGTGGCGGGTGTGCTCTGTCGATGGCTGTCTGATAGCCTGAGCTTAGCACCACTTCTGCTCAACATGCAAAGCCATTACATTAACCCACATGCTGCCCAGCGGTTTCCATTAAATGCTTCGGTCCTGAAAATCTCTTTAGCTGTCACCTGATACACTACAACCCTAATAAAGCTCCCTCACTTCCAGGTGCTGAATTATACTGGTAAAAAGCTGTGTTATATTTTACAGATATGAGGCGTTTAGCCAATGCTTGTATCCAGAGTGAGTCACAGGGAGGGCAACGATAGAACTGGTTTATAGTCGTAAATTGTCAACATTAGAGGCAAACAAAAATATCAGTCTCTACAAGAAACTGGCATAGCTGCGTTGTGGCAGAATGTGATCGTGAATCTACAGTTGCTGCTGTGTGACAGACTTGGCAAGGCACAAAGCAGTGCCTCTCCCAGTACTGTGTCTGTTTGTACTGTCATTCAAATTGTTTACCTCCCAAATACCCATCTGAAATGTAATCAGCAATGTGTGCATTGATTGTAAGCCTGTTTGGTGGTGTGATTGACTCAAACGCTGGACAAATAGGCAAAGTGCCTGCGAGCATTTTACTTAGATAAAAAGGACAAATGCTGACTGGAGGTATGTCACCCCTGATCTGTCCTTGACCCAGCTGGTAGGGAAGACAGTGAGAAATAAGGTAATAAGAGCCAGGATAAATTCTATACGGACAATTCCAGTTCAATAGTTTTTGACCATTCTCTGCATTCCTGTACTGTTTTAAATCACTGCAACTCATTTTCTTGCATTTTGTATTATTTTATTAGACATTTGCTACTTACTTGTTTTAGTTGTTTTTCATTGTCAATATGTAGAATCAAATTCTGAATAATTATCACAGTGTATTGGCACTGTGGGTGGCTATTTTATGCTGTAATTATGTAAAATCAAGCGTTACTTTTACAAACTGTAGTCTGTGAAAGCATGTCTCTTTGGTTTGTCTGTTGGCCTAAACAGGAGGCGGTTCCATAGATGACCACAAAAAGTTTTGTCTAAAAGAAAGAAGCCGAAAGAGGAAGAAAGGCACTTGCTCCTATCTCATTTCAGCTCCTGCATTGTTCTCAAATGTGCACATTAATATGAAACAGAAGCTGGAGCTTCTTTCAAAATGTGCAATTTTATAGCCTGATGCAATTTTACAAAATGGATTACGGAAATTCAAAGTCTCAAGTGTTGTTTTCTTTGACATTTGGAATTAAATGGCAATGAAAAGATTTGATAAAAGTGATTTGAAAATACCTTTACTCAGGGTGCATGCATGGAAAAGATTTTAAACTTAATTTTACATTGACAGAAAATGTAAAATGAGAGCAAACCCTCAAATTAAGCTGGAAATGTCCTTTTAGGCAAGTGTGATATTTCCCAGAGAGTTCCAATACCAGTCAAACTGCGGCCTTCCCTCCATTTAATAAAAAATTAAATATTTTCAGTTGTCTAATTGGTGACATTGATATTCAAGTCCTGATCGTTGGTTTGAAATTGTCATGCACTCACAGTCTTTCAAAGGGCTAAGTGAAATGTATCAGTTAAAATTTTCTTGCTCCGCCTTCCTCTGATTTGCACGGATCATGCTTTTCTGTGAAGGGTCTGTGTGCAATCACATGATACAGTAGGAAGCAGGGACAAGACCGATCAGTCTCATTAGATGAGCTGATATATGTGTCTATTGCACGTATGTGAGTAGCTTCAAGTGGTATTCCGGACATGTCACAACCAACATGTCTGTTGGATTCAGAGCTCCCCTCGGAGTGTCTCTGAGCAGTTGGGAATGAAAACAGATCAGGTTTTGCTCCATCAGGAGTGCATCATCGAGTGGGGTAATGAATTCCAGGAGGCTGAGCATGCTAACAAGTTGATTTTTCCAGCTTGGTTCAGGAGTAATTACCATTTTGCATCCAAAGCCATTCAAGACTGGGTTGCCCTTGTCAAATTAAGCCAAGTGTGAATTCACATAAGCCAAGTGTGAATTCAGATAAATATTTGCATAAGCGCAAATGCACAAGGTGGGCCTCCGTGACAGCCAGAGATTGGTGTGGCCATGTTGGATTTTTTTCACACCCTCACCCTGGTGGTTTGCTGATATCCAGGAGCTGAGGAGCAGTAGCTGATAGTTTTTAGGTTCAGGATCTGATGATGAGAACATCACTGAGAGGCCTGACGTGAGCTTGTGACGCTCTTCCTTTCATGCTAGTCTTTTTGCATGAGATTGATATGGCATGATCCTAATAAGCAGCCATGCACAGAGCCTACATCAGATAAGCAGACTCATTTAGGTCTCAGAAGAATGTCATTAATTATAAAAAAGAACAGGTCCCTCTAGCTGTTTGTATTGGTACACTTATTCCCTGACTTCCCTGAGTGCATAGTCATGATGGTGGATGTGCAAATTTATCACTGCAAGCGTCAGAACTCTCCTACGCATCATTAAATTCTTTTACAGAAGTTGTCTGATCAATTTTACTGAAAAGATGGATTTAAGTACATCCCAACTAGCATGTAGAGAGAGACTGATTCTCTAAAATGTCAGTGATTTACCACCTTTCTCTAGCAACATTTGTAGCATTGACAGCAAGTTTATAGTTAAAAATGGCACATTTTGGTCTTTTTCCCCACATCAGGATCTTCAGACAACACTAGCAAATTTCAATTCATCAACATACATCTTCATTTTACAGAGCCCTGCAGGTTTTGCTAAAATTATTAGTAAGTAGATAGTTTGGGCACCCAAATTTGCAATTTTAGTACCCAAGTAGCAAGTTTGTACCCTTAAATTTGTCATCTTTGTTTCCTTCTCTTTTACCTTAAACATGTGTATTACTCAGTCATGTTCTTTACACATGCATCTGTGACTGTATGGAGCTGATGATTATTTTTAATTATCTCTTGACAGTACATTATGTGTACAGTAGTTTCTCTACTTTGTATGAAGCCGCATTACTGTTGTACCCATGATTAAAGTAAATAATGCCTCTGCAGTGGTTATTAACAGATACACAAATATAGCAGCAAAGAAACATGCTGTTCAGAAGAGTAAAAAATGAGCCATCGAAGCATTGCTGGTTTTCTTAAAAAAAATCTGAGTTAACAATCCGCATAAAAACGTATTTTTCACAAATAAATTTGTAACATTGCTGTCTGTGGCACGAGACACATTCTTCAGTGGTCAGATACAAATTCTGACTACTCTACCTCAGTGTTGACTGTGTGCATTGTGAGTCCCCACCCAATGGTATTTATCACATGGGGCCTTTGTTGTCTTGAATAAATAGACATATTACTGGGAGTCCAGGGTTAAGCCCACACTGCTGGCTAGCCACAGGCAGACGCTCAGTCTTCAAGGGAAAAATATTCTCACTCCTTGAACATGTGGACGGGAACACCATGAGTCAGTTGAAATGAAATGAAGAGTTTCCTAACTGATTTTTTTTATTTTTTTTTATTTCAATAAAGACATCTGTTTTAGCAAAAGGATAACAAGAAGTTAAAGCGAGTGAGTGTACTTTTTAACAATTGCTTGGAAATGAACACATTTAGTGTTTGATAATGTTGAGGGAAGCACACCTGGATACATTCTGGTTTGTGCATCTCACTGGTCAATAAAAGAAAAAAAACAACCTCCTAATTCAAATCCTCTTTCCAGTTTGTATTCCCTTAACATCATCACATGCACAGCAGATCATCTGTAATGTGGAGTTAACAACCAGTACATTTGGTTGGTTTCAGTGGTTATTAAGAGTGTTCTAATTCTTACATCTGCCCTGAAATACCCGTGGTGTCTCTGCATTGGTTTCCCTCTGTAGATGTGATGGAGGGTTGTGCATTTCATTTGAAGAGCGTACCACTGCTTGCGCACCACTGGGATTTGTAAACTTGAAATCACAAAGAGATCTTTTTTTCTCTCTCAGAAATGTGAAACTTGGAAAGAAATAATAATCTAGCGGATTTCTGCAGGGTGAATATTTAGTTGCTAGGCAACAGTTGTTGGCCTTCGACAGGAACCCTCAAGTAAAGGAAATGGTGAGAGAGGCGGGTGGTATTGGGTGCGTTTGTGGCAAAACGGGAACATGAGTGAATTGAAATAGGTTGTATGGACCAAATGGCAATTTCCCCAAGGCTGAAGTGGCTATGTTGTTTTGACAAATTGTCCCACATGCAGGACAGTTGTTTACCAAACCAAGGCCATTTGAACAGCGTGGCCCACCATTATTGCAGCCATTTTAGAGAGCACTTATTTGAAGCTCAAAACTTTCAAATCTTTTTTTCTCAGATTTCTAACAGTGATAACAGTGAGTATTAAAGTGTTGTAAAGCTGCTGTGCCTATAACTATTTTGATTGCTAAAATGTAGGGGGTCTCTGCTAAACACAAAGCTGTAATTTTTTATCTTCACGCCATGTGCCTTCAAAACAGTTTCCTCTCAAAACTCCCCCAGCAGCCACTGTAGCTGTCCATGTAAACCCTCTCTCACCACAGCTGTTTGTCTTTGTTCCTTCATCTTTGGCTTGTCGTAGCCTACCTTCTTCTCTTACCCTCTTCACTCTGCCCTCTGGCAACCTGAAGAAGTCCATGACATTGATTCAGGATTTTCGTAACACGGTTCCCCATCCGAGCCCATTTTCTTCGTCAGATTGGGAGTTCGGATATTTATAATCTTGGGGCACCAGCTAATGGTATTTGCAGAGCAAAATCAGTTTAGCGCGTGTTTTCGGTAATGGCCTTGACTGCGTGGCATTGCCAGCGGCCCTGTCTTGAATGGTGGAAGGATGGCTCTAATTTGGGCTAATGGGTGACTCAGCCGTCATCATCATGTGTCCCTCAGTGGACTGCAGATGGCTGGTGAGCCATGGGTGCAGCGGAGCCACCGTTACACACACACACACACACACACACACAACACACAACACAACACAATGCATCAAGTCGGTGACACATGCAGCCAACACTGACATTTGCAGAGCCGCATCCAGTGAGGGAGGGAGGGCGGAGTGGGGGGTTGGGGGGTTATGAAATTAGACTTGCTCAGCTATAGGTGCACAAAACACAGNACACACACACACACACACACACACACACACACACACACACACACACAACACACACACACAACACACAACACACAACACAATGCATCAAGTCGGTGACACATGCAGCCAACACTGACATTTGCAGAGCCGCATCCAGTGAGGGAGGGAGGGCGGAGTGGGGGGTTGGGGGGTTATGAAATTAGACTTGCTCAGCTATAGGTGCACAAAACACAGAGGAAGAGGTTAATCAGTGGCCAAGCTAATCGAATCATTTGTCATCAGATTAGATTAAAGCATTGAACCTTCCCTTGGGCAATCATCTGGGGAGATAACTACGGCTGTGCGAGGCACAGGTATCAAATAGCTGTGAAATGATAATGCATGGTAAGTGACTGCTCGCTTTTGTTCAAACTCTACTTATCTGCACATGCTTGAAAATAGAGACAAGGCGAAATCACCGTGGCAACTGGAACGCAAGGCGGGTGCTAGGCAGGTAATTTTAACAGGGATGGTGGCCCTGTGTGCTGGATGCTGGCCTTTGTGAGGGCGAAGGGTGGGGGGCCTCGCACAACACGCTGGATCCCCAGCGTCTGAGGCCAGGCAGGAGTGCTGCAGTGGCTAGTTTACATTCCACAGAGTCGGCTAAGCTTCACCAACCTCTGCTCTGCTTAGACAGACACACACACACACACACACACACACACACACACACACACACACACACACACACATATATATATATATGCTGATATATTTGCAGTTTCTCAGAAACATACATATTTACCCTTCCTGGATGCCCCCACCAGTACAAAATTCCTATACCTCAACCCATTGCTACCTATACCACCAGGACACAATCATATTTCGTCTCACATCAACCATGTAGGCAGATAACAAACCACCTCATCTGTACCACCTAACCCCCGCCCCCTCCCATCCCCAAGTAACCTTGGCAACAGCGTCACTTTGCTTCATTGCCGTGTATGGTGGAGAGGGGTTGCAGCGTGGGCGAGTCAGTCCTAGGGGAGGAGCCAGCCAGTTTACAACTGTACAGAGCAGAATAGGCTTGACTCCTTCAAACCCCCCACCCCCAGAGACCCATTACCAGGGGTCAGAGCTCTGGTCTTGGGGCGGCTCTGCGCAGGCCTCTGTGCGCAACCTGTTAAAGATCAGCTGCGTGACCTAAGTACATATGGGGGGCATGCCTGAGTTGTGAGGAGGTAACTGGTGTCTACTGTGTATAACCGGTGTATGAGCTACTGAAGGAACAAGGAGGGTAACAACAGCTGTTTGCAGATTCTGCATTTCGACTCATATTGAGTAAGTCAGTTAGTATGTAGAAGTGTTGAAGTGGTTCAGCCATTTTTTTTGAGTCATAGTGTGTCTCAAAAGACAGTAGAAGGTTTTGTAAGTTTTCAATCATCACTTCTTTTTCAGCACCAGTAACCAAATCCCAACATCAAAATGTTATTTTAACAGGCAAAATCTAATGTATCTCAAGTAGAGGGAATTGGATCTGCCTTTTTCATCCAGATTTTATGATTTTAGGAAGCAGCATTTCCTGTATTTTTACATGAAAATCTGTGCAGATTCAAAACTGTGAAGCAGTAATAGTAATGTATTACTACAGTGATCAGTGAACACTTTTAAACTGTAATGCAATCCAATGCAATAGCCTTACAATAAATACTACTGTACCTGTACTGAAGCTTATAGTGTTTGATTATTTTTGAGTCTGTGTCAGATGTTGATCCAGCTCTGCAGTCAGTTTTGAGGTCACAGTTGGTTATAATGTATGGTGCTTCTGTTATTTTGTCCAGTGGAAAAAATAACACCTAACAGCATATTGCAATACAATACTAAGGTGTTTCTGTTATATCAAAAAATAATAATAATAACACTGTCACCATAATGTAATCCAGTACAACACCACCACAAACTACAGCTTCAAAAAATACTATGATAACCTTCACAAAAGTAGATATATTGCAGGGTGTTGCATGGGGTTGCATTAGAATTTATTTACAGATCTTATGATATTTTGTCCATCTCCTATATGGAGACAGCCGTCACTAGGCCATATATTGAATACAGTGACAACGTTTGAATCATAGTTTGTACAAGATGCTATGGAGATAATTGACTGTATATTTGTTTCACAGAAGTGGCAATCAGTTGGAGTATAATAGTCCAGTATATTTGCATGAGCAAGTTAGGTAATGCTAGTCTCATTAGCTTATAATAGAATGAGAGACTTTCATGCCTGAGCAAAGATGAGATATTGAGCGGACTAAATGAAATGTCAACAAAATTGCTGCCAAAATACAGCCCACTTCAATATGGACACATAACTGAAAATGGATGAAAACAACTGTCAAACAAGTGGTGGGCCGAGGATTTAAGAGTATTTTACAAGTCTTTAATAAACATATCCCACGCCTCCGCCCCCCATCACTGAAATTGACTGCCAACTATTGGGGAACGAGGGCTGCATATACCACAAGTTTGTGAGCCTTAAAGAAAGCAGGATGTGCCTCTGTGTGTGTCTGTGTTTGGGATGATATATGTTTTTGTGAGCATGTGCGCCTGTGCTTTGGTTAGAGACATGTACTCTTGAGTACGCATGGGCTCTGTGAGTCCTGCCTTCCCCCTGTGTTGCCCCTGGCTCTAATGCAGCCACTGGAATCAAATCAAATCAAGTCAAACTCATTTCATGTCCCCCCCCCCACTCTGAGGAATTCATCTGACATCTGGCACCAACAAAAATATAAGATGACATTAAGGAAGCGTGGAAACATCCACCTGAGCGCACGTGAGGACGACACCGAACACATGCCTGCATGCACACACAGTAGCATCACTACGTAAAGATAATTCAAAGCAGTGGCATGTGACAGGTCGTGCACATAATGTTCCTTCCTCTCTACCCCTGTAGTCCCACAATGCCTAGTTGAAAGGACCTGTAGCCCAGCATGTACATCTTTTTTTCCCCCGGAGACACCATATAATGAGAAAGCACCATTAAGGGTCCAGCAGGAGCCTGTGCCTCTGTGCTGCTGCTGCTGCTATCACCGTTACTCGTAAGGTCTTTCTCTTTGTTAGTTAAGGGGAAGAGCAGCGGCAGACGTCCCTCGCTCTCTGCTTGTTAGCCAGCAGTAATGACTAGGCTGTGGGGAGCCAGGCAACCAGGCCAAGGCGCTGGAAGCCTGTTCTCCTCTGCTGGCCCTCAGCTTACCGACAGGAAGGGGAACAGAAGCAGACACCACAGAGGACACACTGGGAGGATCAGATCCGACAGACTGAGGAGGCAAGAAGGGAGCGTAGGGGGGAGGAGATTTCTACCTCTGGACAGACCGAGACCAAACTAGACCATTACCGACTTACACACAAGCACACGGGATCCAGCTAGCACCCTGCCTGTTCACAGACCTGGCATTAGATCAGTGCCAGCTGAGCACTGCTAAGATCAATGTGTACTTTATACAAAATGTGCCTCGTAGGTTTACTTTTGGTTCTCCAGGATCCTGTATTCACAGGGATGTGATTAGAATTTCTAAGCCAAACTGCTGTTTGAATTGGAGAACTTTGTAATAGGCATCGTCTTAACTGAGGGATCTTCCAGCACAATCAAATTAGACTCTCTTTTAACTCAAGATACAGAATAAAAACAAACCCTGCCTGTAGTGTTTTAGTACATGAAAGAAATTTGTGAATGCATTTCACAGTTAAGCTGTTTCTATGATCTCATATGTTTAGTAGTTTCCAGATGGTCTATGTTTATCTATGATTAGTGATCTATTTACACACTCATATCCTGTGTGCTGTGACGGAGAGGTATCATCATGTCTGTTTATTGTGTTTACGTTACACGGGCAGATCAATAATTCAGAGGGAGACACGAGCCATCTGCATTACAAGGCAATATAGGAGCAATAACACAGAATGGCCTGTTTGTCATCATGCCCATTGCATGGTCACCAGGAAAAGCAATGGAAATAACTCTTGTGTATGTCATGTAGTAATAAATGTGTGGATAAGGATGTTGTATAGATAGTAATATACATTTTAATGCACTCCAAAGGCCCATAAACAATGAGCGGTATGACGGACAGATTCCCAAGGACACAACTGCTGTTGACTGCAGTTTTACCTGCCAGTGTTTTAGTTTGCAATGTTGAGGATGAAACCATCGATGCTGCCTGAGGGGTGGATTAGCCATTGAGGATGCATTTCGTTGCTCACCTTGGCTAGTATCGATAGGCTGCGGCAGGGAAGTTGCGAGCCATGGCATGAGCTGGGAAAGGAGTGCAAAGACGGGCACAAGCAAAACTTATTTTAGTAGTTTACATCAAATTAAATGTATCAAATGAAGTATATATCGCACTGTTAGTGTACTAGAAAAGACGGTTGTGTTTTTATCTGTATTATTATCATTATTTTACGATCTAGTGCCTCAGCAGGGCCATAGTCTCCATCCCTTTGGTGGATTGCGGATGGAGTGCAACGTTGTGTGAAGACTCACAAACAACATCTGCAGCAGTGGCAACCAGACACTCCCTCTGTGCCTCATTCTGCTGCCAAGTCCGCCCACGTTCCCTCTCATCTGCTCAGGCCATCATCCCTTCTTCCCCTTCCTTGCTATTTCTACTGTTGTTGCCTTCCAGAAGACCCATCTTTCATGTGGACTGTTCACTTAACACAGGCCCGGCCGGTCCGGCAGTTGAATGGAACTGAGCTGGGCTGACTGCAGTGCCGAAACACAATAGGCAGTGCATTATTGATTATGTTTGTGATCTAACCTTGGTGCTCAGGAGTACCCCCTCCTCCTCCTCTTCCCCCCTTCCCTGTGCCTATGCATAATTTCTGCTGCGAAAGGGTGAATTTTTTTCACCCCTTAATGGAAAGTTGGGTGAACTATGAGAGATTTCCAATAACTCTAGATTCGGCATTCAAGTTCAGCTCCCTCTATTTACCCAGCGCTGGATTTTAGTTCTGGGCTTGTCAAAGGTCGACATGGCAGACTGAGACAAATAGAGAGAAAGTCTGTACAAGAGTGAAAAGAGAGCTCTATTATAAATAGATGCCATCAATCAGGGGAATGTCCTTCATTTGGCATGCGTCAGTCCTGGAGGGAGAAATGCATATTCAATCTTGAACAATGATTGTCAGTCACACCGCTTTCACCAGACACATGACAGCTGTGCACAGTGGCTGGTTATACACTCGGAGAATAGGAGCTGCAAGCAAGTGAGGGGGTGAAAGCCCAATCATTGCACAAGGGAACTGAATAAGCAACAAACAGGTACCCTCCCCAGAGGAAGATTGATGGAGTTCCCTGTGCTGTCTAGGCTAGTGTCAGTTGTCAATTGACAAGACGCACATGTAACATTACATATATGCAACATTGCTACCATGTCTAACGTGCGACATGGCTGACACGTAGTGTCCTAGAGCACGGTGAAGGAGAGCGACTCAGTCTCCCCCGCGGGTTGTCTCTCGACTGATCCTCGCAACTGGAAGGGGGGCAGTTTGTTGTTGGTGTGCTATTGAAACAAAGATGCAGCTGCTCCCAGTTGGATCACAATGTTCCGCCAGCAGTTGAAGTGTTTAGTCTTTCCCTTCACTTTCAGCTTTTACAAAGTCGTGTTGTGTAAACTCCTGCTCTGGCTTTACCAAGTATTAATAAGGCCTCAGCGGTGCCTGCACTGGATAGAAGAAAGGACTAGACAGAAATACTCCCTTTTGTGGCAACATGTGATTTTATTTCTCTTATTTTCCTCTGTGAGAGACGGAGTAGTAAAAGGAGGGATTGTCTTTGTAGGTGTGATTGCATCAGCTCAGCGTTCGCACAGCCTGTCACACTGTATTGAGTTTTTTCATCTGCTGTTAGTTAATGTGATTTGAGCAACAGGTCCTGCTTAGTGGCAGGGTGTGTGGAAAGGAGAGATGTGGTGGCTGTTTTCTCTGGGTCTGTTAATTGGGGGGTCAGGGAAGACAGTGTTCCTGTATTTCTCTTTAATCGCATTTAGGAAACTTCATCCCCTAGAGGTAAGGCAGGTTTTCTTCTTGTGTCTTTTTTATTGTCCTCCGGAGGAATGCAGAGTTGGACCATTTTAGGGCCAAGCCCGAATGACTACACTAAAAAAGCCTCTGGTTTTGAAAAGCCACAGAGGGAATGTTTGCACTGTAGCCTGTAATTGTCAGTTTCATTACACTAACAACCAATGGTATATCCAAGTCAAGCAAGTCGAGGCTGAATGTAGTGAATGTGATTAGTGTCTCCAACAAAGCAGAAACCCTTCAGCCTGATGATAGGATTGTTTTCCTACAACACTTGAATAAACTCTTGTTGAACCTGTCAAATGAAATTATGCCAACCATCGCTGCAGTGCTACATCTCCAACAAAAAAAAACCTCCTTCCACATGACGGTTTACACATGGAACTGTTACACATCTATACATTAACTACAAAAGACTTACAAACAGGTCACATCCAGTGGAAGGAGCATCCAAGCGGAAGCTGATGGGCTGAGCAAACACACATAGTGCCAGACGCAGAGACGGAGTGGAAGAGGACCCGAAGCAGAAAACACAACCTGACGGGGACGAGTAGTTTTGTCAATATGGCTTGTGTTGTGACGCATGCAGGCTGCTGTGGTGGAGGGACAGGGAAGAGGCGAGGCTCTTTAAAGAAAGATGGAAGAAGAAGGACAGAGAGGGGTGGTAGGCATAGGCTATGAGGTGCAAAAACTGGATCTTAACTTATAACCACACGGTTCTATTCAAGCCCCCTGAATCCCAACATTGCTAAGTAATTTCTCATCATTAAGTGAGGGTAAGCTGTATTTTAACATTTTCAACCAAAGCAATTAAATGGAAAATTCAGTGCAAGCTTACCCAAGTCTGTTCTAGGCAGCTCCCAGTGGGTTTGGGTTTTAATGTCAAGCTCTAACAAAAATCTGTAAAGATGAGGAAGAGGAAATGGAGTTAAGAGGAAGCCAGCGACTAGAATAAAGCAATCGGGAGTGGAGCAGAGAGGTGAGAGGAGGACAGCAGTCAGGCAGGACAGCGGTCAGGATGTAGCACAGCACAAAAACACCCATCTCAACTTGTCAATTATTAATTTCGTGCCAGTCGCCAGTCCATCACAGGGCCAATACAGATGGACGAATCCTTACAGCTGTGGGCAATTTCAAGTTTTCATTTCATCTCACATGCACGTCTTTGGAGTGTGGGAGGAAACTGGAGCACCTGGAGGAAACTCAAAAGGAAGAGCAAACATGGAGGGGGAAGTTAACACAGAAAAGACCAGAGCTGAGAGTGAGGGACTTCTTGCTTGGAGGTGACATCCTGACTATCACCGAACCACCAGGCCATTTTCAATATCTGCAAAATTGTCTTAAAAGAGTCATTTTAGACAGCTTTAATGTGTCTTATGCAAGAATTTCTTTAAAATGGGTGACATTTCAAAATATATGGAATGCTGCTTTATTTCAAGAGGAAGGCGTTTGTTTGAACACGTCTCGAAAGTTATCTCGTAATCAACTGTCAGCCTGCAGTTGCCAGATATTTTTTCTCTCTTGTCTTGGAAAAAGCAAGATTTTAAGGCTGAACAGAGGATGAATAAATGTCACTTGTTACTGCTGACGTGTTTTCGCAGTGTGGGGATTTAAGGTCACAGAGCAAAGGAGCTGACGGTTGAAGACAAGAGAATGGAGGTAATGTAGCAGAGAGCGATGAATCGGTGGGAGCTGTGTGTTACTGCTGTTTATAGAACTTCTCTGTTTTAGTCAGGACTTGGGCCCCTCGGGGAACATCTCCTCTGTCTGTGTCTACAACCGCCATCTTTCTTGTGATTACCACCTCCCTTGCTCCCACTTTTCCTGCCACACTACTTTTTTTATCTTTCCATATGGCTGTTTTTTTCTTGGTGTTCTTGCTGTCTGGGCATTGTTGTGCTGTTTACTTTCCCCTTTTCCTTCTTCTTAGTCTTCCTCCTCCACTGCTGCTGCCTAGGTCTGTTCTGCCACAGCTCTCCTCTCCATCTTTTCTTTCCTCCAGTTGTTGCTTTATCATTCAAGCCTCAGCCTTGGAGAGGACACTTTGACTTGTGGCGGGGGGGGAGCTACTTTTGCCCGGAGCCAGGGTATAATGGGAGTTAACCGCTGACCGTAAATTCTGTCGCAGAAGATGAGTGAGGTAGGGAGTGTTCAGGGGTGGGGTGCACTGCTTATTGTGTTGGAAATGTAACTTATTGCACAAGAGACCGCTGAGCCCCCTGTTCTCGTCAATCTTGGCTTTTATTGGGAGATTGCGATAGGAGATCAGGACAATTTTTCTCACTGTCTTCCTCTGTTGCTTGTGTCCCCTAACCGCTGGCTTCAACCTCAGACACATTCCCTCTCTGTCTGTTCTCACTGCAGTGCCATTTCTGATTTTTTCCCTTTACTTTCCTGCCAGCCCTGTCACTCGGACTGTGGTTACACTTCAGCCCATTTCAGTCTGATTTTTGATACCTGATCACAAAGAGTGTTTCATTGGTTCACACAGCTGGGCATCCACATTTAATCTGAAAACGCCTGCTATATCTCCTGATTAACTGAAATACTCTGTTTAGAGCACATTTTCTTCCATATTTTTACGTAGCTCTCGTTGTGGATTGTAGCCAAATTACATAGAATTGTAATCATAATGTGAGCCTGACCACTTCCAAGACTTGTTTCAAAGGTCTGATTGTAATCTGAGCAAAATCCATATTCAGTGGATCCAGGCGTATCACATTATGCGTCACCGCATATTCAGATGATAAAAATCACACAATTTAACACAGTGTAGCAGTAGCTGTTCTTTCTCCCTGTCCTCTTTATTTTTCCTCCTCTCCCTTCCTCTCTGGCCACTGATTTTCTTCTATTATCGCTTCTTTTCTCTCTCTTTTCTCTCATGTATTCAGTCAGTCATTAGGCCTCTTTTAAAGTGACTGAATGAAGGTTGGCACCCTCTGTATGGGGGTCACCACAGGCCTCTCCACCCTCCCTCACTGCCCCCACCTCTCTAGCTTGTCCCTGGCACCCCAGGCCGTTAAAGGTCAGCCATCATTGGGACTCATTACGAGGAACAGAAACTGGAACAGACAGGAAGTGTGTGTGTGTCTGTGTCTGTAGATCCAAGCAGAAATATACTGTAACATACATGCAGACCTTGCGCTTCCCCTTTTCTGTTTCTCGCAAATAATGACAGTCAAGGTTCTTTGTAGCGCGCTCTCTGGCTTTCACAGAGGATTGCATTTCTCAACACTGCTGTGCATAAAGTAAATGATCAGTTTGTAATGATGCTTAGTTCCACAATTTCTCGGCAACCCTCCCATCCTCAAGGAAACACTCAAATTCTCACACACACACTTAATGTCCTCTCTGCTCTAGGCATGATACATGAGTTGCTTGAGTGGCATTGAGTCTTGCTCTTTCCCTTCTCTCTCAAACACACACACACACACACACACACACACACACACGTACACCGTTGCAGAGCCAGTTCATCACCCTCACTGACACGGTGAATTTACAATGCTGTCCTTGACCACGTCTGAGCCCCGAGATCCACCTTCACTCGTCAGGAGACAGATTGGGTTGGCAGGTGGGCCCCCTGCCCAGGTCCACGTTTTTTTATTTGGACATAAAAAGTAATAAAACAGAGGAATGATTGGTGCTTTTTACTGCTAATCATGTGTCCCTCTGTCCCAATTAAAAACTTGTTTGCATAAACCGCCAGCACAAACATGCTGCACCCCGCCACCGGGCCAATGAGGTGTGTGCGTGCCGCTGTGTTTTTGTGTGTGTGGGTACCTATCTTTGTGTCACCGTGTGAGTGCACGTGCATGTGTGAATGCGTGTGCATGTGTATCCTGCTGTCAGCGAATTCTCCACAGAGATAACCTTGAAGGAGAGGCTGTGTGCTTAGCTCTGATACTGAATGCCAAGCTGCAGCAGGCTCAGCGGTTGCATGGCTAGAACTTCTGAGACCTTTAGCCACTTCTGCAAGACTTAATCCCAAAGTTGCGATTAGGTGGGCTGCCTTCAGTGCTCAAGTGGTGGCCCTGCTCAGACAGTTGGTGCTCGATGATGAAAGTGTGTCGCTCTTTGAATACACAACCCTCTTTAAAAAGAGCTGACAAATATTAAACTTTTCATACTCTCTGGTAATGCGGTCCAGTTTATACCATGTTTCCATTAGTCCGACCATTACATTGGCAGGCCGACATTATTGACTGATTTTGATATACTTTATCTACATGGCTGAATTAACCTGTTAAGAATGTTTAAAAAAATTTCTATTGGGGCCCCTATTGACCTGTGGCCTCCAAGTTCCCATTAAGTAAAGTGTAACCAGTACACCTATGCTGGGATGGGAATTTGTGTTAGTTGTGGATATTTGATTGAACATAACTTGGGAATATGCATCATATGTGCATCAGCACAATATAAACCAAAATAATAATGCTCTTTAAACTAGATTTTGACATAGGGTCCCTCAACAAGACTTGGCATCAAGATAGGCTATGATACTGTATTTTAGTAGTGCTAATTTCCTAGCTGAAATTTGCAATTATCAATTTAACAAAACCACCTGACATGCAGTGAACCTGGGGCTTTCGGGACCCCTCGAGATCTGGGGCCAGGGGGCAGTTGCCTGCTTTGCTTTGATTATCAGCGTGTATGTTGGCAGACGCAATAACAAATTGCAGAGCAGTAAACAGCAGCAATAAATGTTTTATTGGCCCCTTTTTATGTATGTTTGACATTTCGCAATTCAAGTTTTAATATAGTTTTGGTTGTGTGTTGTCCAAGCACCCACAAACTCCATTGTGCTCTGCTATTGCATGTTGAAATCAAACTGTACAAATGCTAGAGTGCTGGGTGCGATATAATTTGGTTTTATATGTTTTTATTTATAGTTATTATGT
>LKNJ01001580.1:0-63870 GCA_002120245.1 Maccullochella peelii | reverse complement strand
ATATATATATATATATATATATATATATATATATATATATATATATATAAACTGTAAAATATCTTACACACATACATTTTTAAGATATTTATGTGTTTATGTATTAGTAAACAACAAAAATACACAAAGTAAAAATACAGATACTCCTCTTTCATTTTTGGCGAGTGCAGGGTCATAGCCAGGATTTTAAGAATACTAATCATGATAAAAATACTGAGGTCCTGAGACCAAACTCCCACAGTGCGACCCAACCACTCCAAGAAATGCTTGCTTAAGTACCAAAAAATCTTTGTACGTTTTATACCTTATAATTTTTCTTGAGTTGTTTTCTCTAAGTATTATCTTCATACATGATGGTCTAAATGCTGTTTTGAAGAATTCTTCACTCTACCAGAAGGATAATTCTGGTGGAGAAAAACTAAATCTCTCCATTGTATTTTGATTTAACTTAATTGTTTTGCCTAAAAACAGTCACATTTAAAGATATTGACTCCAAAAAATACCTCGCCTCCTTTGCAGTGCATTAAAACCCATTAATTCCCATAATCAAATCTGAGGACATGGCCTCGGTGTACTCTGTGTTAGCTACGGCCTTTCCATGCGTGTGTATTAAGCCCAGTGCAGTTACTTTGGGCGTCATGTCCTTTACTCTCCCAGGTCGGCATCTATCTGTTTTCTTCTCTTTCCCCACGCTTGTCCCCACGCCAGGCTTTCTCTCTGCCATTTAGCCTAAGTTAATGGACTCCTCTACATTCAGCTTAGAAGTGCTGTGAAGTAAACAGCAGCTCATGAAATATTCACCACTCTCCTGTATGTGTGTGAGGGTGTATGTGTGTGCAGTCAGACATACCTGACTAAGCCGGGTCACTCCCGCACACCCACTCATGGGCACACACATGCATGTGAAATCCCGGGGCACCCCAAAAAGCTAAGGGTGTCTCCGCATCTCGGCTCTCAGCCAACCGAAAAGCGAAAAGGAGCACTGGGAGTGGGAGCACTCTGCTGCTGGATGAGTCAGACGTTTGCTGATATTCATATTGATGGGGAAAAATCACGGGAGTCACACTCAAAATTTAATCGTTATGTTTTTGTTGCAAATGGCTGGAAACGGGAGCAAACATTTCAGGTTGCAATCCGTCTTCCTGAAACATTGGTGTTGTTTTCCCCTGTTGCTGCTGCTTTTTGGAATGAATACATTATGATCCCCTGATTCTTTTTTTTTTTTTTTCTGTCTTTGCTGGATCCACTACTATGTAGTGTCTTTGGTTGTGGTACTTTTGAAATTGAAAAATTGTATTTGGAATGTCTCAACCCTGTGTTCCCAACACTAGTGTGGTCCATCCCTTGGGAACTGGGGTAGAGGCTGAAAGGTCGCCTGATTGAACCTCCAGACCAGCTGAGAAAATAGCCAGAAAAGCTGCTCAGTGGCCATTTGTAGGAAACTGTGCCACACCAGGCAGCTATCAGGTGGAAATGAGTGTAGTTTTATGGCTATAAAGAAGGCTGTTTCTCAAGAACAGCTTGCTCAGCAAACCACTCCTGGATAAATAATGGTTAAAAATTGCTGCCAGAGTTGGAGTTGTGTTTCTCTTGCTGCATTTCTGTAGGCCAAACACCTGCAAGTTGCCTCCTCCGTTGTGCTCATAAGCTGATATTGAGAATCAAACTAGTCAAATGCTGGAAGGACAGTCCAAAATTTATTTTAAACATTTTTGACAGTATCGGCACAAAAATACAGCTCCTCACCAATCGCAGGTCATATTCAGCTTCATCTGTAAAATAGATATTTCTGCCTCACAGCTATAGATTTTTTAAAATAGATTTTTCACTTTTTTGCCATTGGCATCTTTTCAATGCTGCTATGCATTTTTTACTGATCTCTTCCTACCTGTCTGTTTTCCAAACACGGGCATTGTATCTGCCACCATGCTACATGCCATAACATGTATGACATCTTGCTGCATATGCCCCTTAGGGTTGCCCCAGGCAACGCACACTAATACACTCTCCTGCACCAACATAGATGAGAAGCGACATTTTTATTTATATATATATATATGGTATAGAGGACGCTCCTTTCCAGTTGTCCCCAAGCTGGAGTGGTCGTGTTGGTGTAATAGAAGTGTCCTCAGCCGAGCTCCATGCATAATTCAGTGGTGGACCTCATCTTGTTGCTTTTGCCTGGAGACCGGAGCGCGCTGATAGATGACCTCTGCTGCGGCCTGAGTCACGTTGAAGATTCACCAGCAGGACTGAAAACACGTCATATCTGCTGACCCCTCAGGCTCCTGCATGTTGCTGCAGCACAGGCCTTTTGTGATTGCGGTGACAGTCCACCCCACAGTGCCACATGTACCACGCCAGCCTTTACCAGCTGAGCAGCCCTCTCGGTTGCCATGACAACAAGGTGAAGGGCATTGCGGGAGAATGATGGTGTTTGAAGCCTAAGGTCGAGAGGAAGATTTGGGGAACGAGTGTATAGGTGGAGCAGACAAGAGGTCCAATTTATGAACAGCATAGGCCCACTTAGTCCTTCCACTTATAAAGTAGGAGGACTGCACATTCAAAAAGAAGAATGACATTTTTTATTTTGTCCAAAGTAGCTAAGACCTGGCACTTCCACTTTACTTGGAGTACGAGGGAGGAGAGGCTTGGTGGAAGAAAGCGGAATAAAGCAGGCACTATATGGCCAACTTCTCAAAAATCCCACTGTCAGCATATCTGTCACACAGTCTTTAGAAATGATTGTGTCACAGTGGGGAACTTTTATTCATTTATTTATTTAACTGACATTATTATAATTTCCATTATTTATGAAGCCCCCTGTTCGTGGCAACTCGAGGGCAGATGTGAGAGGTTTGAGAATGCAAAAATCTTCAGCACTCGGCTATATCTCTGGTGGAATATTACACTGCCAGATCTTCATCAGTGGAATAAATTGTAGAAGAGTATCCTTTTCTCTTTAATCAGGCCACATTCTGCTGACACAGGCAATAGATGTCTCCTTGTTCTTTCAGTAATAAAACGGCGATATGAAACTATCAAAAGAGGGGCCGTGAACGTGTTTCTCCTCTCCTTTGCCACTTCATCACAGCCAAGGCTAAGCTGAAAGGCATGTTGAAAAGAAACCGTAAAACCCCCTTATTAATTTTTTATTTTTTAAAGCCATTGACTGGATTTGATAATTGTCAAAATGTGCAGTTGGTAAAGATGGCTTTAATTTTAAATCAGAATTAACCTATAATCCCTGTACCCTCGGAAGTATCCTACATCTCTTTTAATTATGATGATTGGGTGCTTCCAGTATTTAATTGCAGGCGGTTGATCTCAGATTCTGTTACCTAAACTCTACACATTTCGTGTGCTCCCATTAATGTGACCAGATTAGCTCACACTGTTCTGTGAATTTGCTTTTGCTAATAATGGCGCTAGACTGTGTAACAATTTCACCAAAAGTGTGAGGTCAAATACCCACAATTATGACCTTTAGTGTGACAGATCTGTTTTTCAGTGTGCTTGGTCATTTACATCTGATTATGCTGATCGTTTTTTGTTTGATCTTGATGATTTTAGGGCTATTAACTAATTTAGTATTGCACTTCCATAAAGTTGGGGGACTTGCACAATACAAATAAAAAAAGAACACTCCAAATCAAAGCAGCAGAGGGTGAGCTATCCTGACTTTTAGTCCCTAGTATGAGTGAAGCTTCAGAAAAGCTGGACCTTACAATTCCCATAATGCAACTCCATAGAGATTTTCATTAGGCAAGACCTTCCCTGCCTGTTAAATGCCCTCATTTTTTAAATTCCATACCTCCCGTTTGTAACCCAGGTTTCAAGCTTTTAAGTATCAAGCTTAATTGAAGACAATCCTGATGACATCACGTGGGTTATTTTGTTGAAAAAGATTCCTCCAAGGCTGCAGAAGAAATTATGAAACTGGTGGAGTGCGCTTTTAATTAAAACTGACTTGATTTTACTACATTTGTTATAGTCAGGTGTTTAGCAAAATGTAGTATTTTTATAGCTTTTTCCTCTCTGTTATCTGGACTTAACCAGTGTCCCAGGTAGGCCATTAACTGTAAGTAGTTTGTGTTAATTTCCCCAATGTTCTGTAAATATACCACTAATGTATTACTAGCCTAGCTTGGCTTTCAAATATAAGCAGCTAACTGGAAGTGTTATCTCAAAAATGTTCCCATATCCTATTTGGTAGCAGTTGCCTGCCTCATCCAACAGTTTTATATTTATCAGTTTTAGTCTACTGAACACAAACCTCATTATGACTCCTCAAACACAGTGACAAGGGTTTTTGCAGCATGCCTTTTAGTAAAGTCCCAGTCGTGCATTAGCTGGTGGAGTGCTATCCTCTTGCAGCTCTTATTTTCCATAATAAAACACAGCTCAGCACATCCTTGTGCTGCATGCATAAAGAGAAGCCACCCTTATGTCAGGCTAGGTTAGTCACAACAGGAGCACTGGCAAGGAAGGAACATCGGCACAGATTTCAATAATCCCACATCATTCAGTAAGACATGAAGGAGAATAGTTTGCACCTTATTGTTTCAGTGATCTCAGCTGCTACATTCTGGGCAGTTTCCACCAATGAAGCATGAATAGTCTCTATGGTATTACAGCATGGCACCATTTATGTCCTACATATCAACTATGATGCCATGATAAACATGATGAGCTAGTACTGTTAACCTACTTCTGTGCTGCCAGGCGAACCCCAGCAGGAACATTTTCCTCTGTCTTGAACGCTCAGAGGCAGAAGCACCAGAGACACTGCGACATGTCAATCAACCCCACCCCACCACCACTACTCGCATAAAGTCTAAGATGTTTGGCATTATTCCAGCACGCTTTGGCACACACTCAGAGATGATAGCACACATACACACAAATCTAGATGTTGTGCACACACACACACACACACACCTGCCAGTCTTCATCCCATCACACGACTAGTCTCAGTTGCGTGGCAGGGCTTTGTTGGGGAGCTGACAGCGAAGGTTGCTTCATAAACCCGGCATGCGTCCATCTCTGTTTCCCCCGCTGCTTTGGCATGAAGGGAAGTGATGATCCAGGGATTTTTCATTCCCTCTGCTCCATTGAGCTCATCATATCACCTTGACATTGTTGCATTCTATCACAGTGGCCACGGGGATGTCAGCGGGCATTTGGGAAGGAGGAAAATGCTCTGGGAGAACTTTTGTGGGATTCAGCTGTCTCCAAACAAATCCATTAACTGTTGAGCTTAGTTGTGCTAAGAGTGAGTGGAAGTGGGTTGTGGTAGACTGGTTGAGGATGCGGTATGGGGTGTTAACTTTTATTTCATCAACACAAGATTCTTGGTTGTGTGATGGCTTCTGTGTGTGTGTGTGTGTGTGTGTGTGTGTGTAATGTGCAAGCAGGCAGGACGTGGAAAGTGGAACATCCCTGTCCTGCTTCGACAGCAATGCAGCATAGCTCGGGGACTGCACATCACTATGTAAATGCAAATTGCAGTGTCNTTTGTGGGATTCAGCTGTCTCCAAACAAATCCATTAACTGTTGAGCTTAGTTGTGCTAAGAGTGAGTGGAAGTGGGTTGTGGTAGACTGGTTGAGGATGCGGTATGGGGTGTTAACTTTTATTTCATCAACACAAGATTCTTGGTTGTGTGATGGCTTCTGTGTGTGTGTGTGTGTGTGTGTGTGTGTGTAATGTGCAAGCAGGCAGGACGTGGAAAGTGGAACATCCCTGTCCTGCTTCGACAGCAATGCAGCATAGCTCGGGGACTGCACATCACTATGTAAATGCAAATTGCAGTGTCATGCTGATCAATCCTGTAGGCTGCTGAGACAGGGTTATGTCGGGACCAGTCTGCAGCATCTTGGCTGTATCTGTCGGTCTGTCTGACCTATTCTGTGCTCTCTGTTTCTGTATGGCGCTATATGAGGCATGTCTCATGCTTTGCTCTCCAATTCAGAAGTATTTGTCTGTCAATCTGGCTTGCTGGCCTAGCTCTTCAATGATTTTAATTTGCCTCTGTTTGACAAGCACAAAAAGTATTTGCAAGAAAAAACCTTGGGCAAATAGCTTAACTAACTACCATTTCTTTGTTTGTTTACAGGACACAACTGTAATAAAAGAACCCCGTGGGACAGGAAGGAAACAGCAAGACGGTGTGGGACGAAGTGGTCAACACGGAGCTGGGCGGAGGGGACAAGACACCAATCGGGCTGTCAATACAGTCTGCTGAGCATGCTAGCCATGCTTTAGCACACATAGAAAAGGCTGGTTGATCGCCGGAGAAACACCCGCTGACTTTTCTTACACACTCCTGAGCCACAAACGCACGCATCTCCCTCTCATCTGTCATTTACTGTACACAATCCCTGCAAAGATGCCGATGCCAAGATTGGCGCTGTGGCACTTGTGGTGACGGGGCACAGAGCGTGTGTGCACATCCAGCAGGCAGGCCGGTGGGTCGGTGGGTGTACTTGCACACCAAGAGGTATTTTAGGTGGGTGAGGTTGAACCATGCGGCCCTGGGCGGGTTCATGGCGTTGGATTACCTTGGTGCTGTTGGCCTGGGGCACACTCCTCTTCTACATCGGTGGTCACTTGGTGAGGGACAGCGATCACCCGGAGCGGTCTAGCCGGGAGCTCTCCAAGATCTTGGCCAAGCTAGAGCGGCTCAAGCAGCAGAATGAAGACCTGCGGCGCATGGCCGAATCGCTCAGGTAACAACACACTAGATGTTTTTAGAACTGAGCTGCTTGATTGTAATAACACCAAACATTTTTTTCTTCAAATAAGTGTGTTAACATGCACACTAGTATTCTGTGGATGCACATGTAAAATCATATCCTAGTTTCACAAATCTGGATAAGCCCTTACCTGGCTTTGAGAAACCTGAATATGAGCTGGAGTGCTGTGATTGAAACCAGTATACAGCATGTCAACACTTTATCCAGGTTCCTGATCATTGCCTGCCATGTGTGTCCTCAACTTGAGTTATGTGTTGGTGAGTCAGTAAAAGATAAAAATGATGATAAACAATATAATAATGAATAATGAAAGTCTGACACAACACTGGTAATGCAGAGGATAAACTGTATTTGTGCTCTCAGTTTCCATTACTGGTTATTACTGTAATTACTGGTACATTAAATGAAGAAGCCAAATCCAGCAGAGTGGTAAATGCAGCAGGCCAGGCCAGAGTCCAGGCAACCAGAAACCAAAATGGGTTCATCATCAACCACTGAGGTGACTCAGTCAGTCAGAAATAATAGAGTGGTCTAGATGTCGAGGAGTGAAAAGACATACAGTACCTGCACACAGACGATCGGAAGCCTGGATACTCTTAAAATCATACAAGGATATAAATTACCCGTTTTCTCCTTCCCGTGTCGACATCATATCCCAAATATGATCAAAACTAAGATGAGAAAAATCGGGATATTAGTGTTCAAGTAAACATACTCAATGAAAGGTAAACAGGGTATTTCAGAAATAAACCTCATCACCATCTTCCTTTTCCACTATAATCTACAGGTCAGTCCTTATCCTTGGATTTGGCAAGAAATCAGGAGCTTTTCTGAACATCTGCTTGAGTGGCAAAGTACAATAGTTTTGCAGGTTTGATCTGTATTTGCAGGTCCTGCTTGGGCCAGTCGATCTTGCAGCAAATTTTGAGTGGTTTGGTAAAATGCATCAGTTCCCAGAGTTTTCTGGATCTGAGATTCTGCGTACAGTTGAGCCAACAAATGTGTTGCACCCCTTTTGCTTGCCTGGTCAGTATACTTTTGTTTTTGAAGTTAATAAAAACTATGGTGCAATGCATCATTCTCTTAAGTTTCTGCAAAGTCCAGCAATTAAGTACAGCCTCTAGCTCGTAGTCCAATCAGAGTAATTTTACAAATGCCAGAATGTGGCAATGAGATGATTGTTTCCTTAGTTTTTGAGAAAATTTAATCAGCATCTGATTAAATCAGCATCTTGTGTTACGTACCGTTAAACATAGTTTCATCAAAAGCTGATCAGTGCTGTCGGAGATGCTGTGATGACAGACAAATGGTTGGACTGTCATGCACCTCACCAGATTTCATTGTGTTATTTTGGTAGACAATAGCACATTGTATGAGCCCATTAACCACACAGCATCATTCACACATTCAAGCTATGTGTGACAGAGAAACAGATGGTTATGCGCTTATCTCCGCACGCTGACAGTGTTTCTCTTTACGCATAAACACTGGGTCTGTACATGGATGTGTGCGTCTGTGCGTGTGCATGCAAGTAAAGGGAATGCAGTAGTGTCTCCTGACGTGTGCCATATTAACAGGGAACCCGAGCTTCAGATGTTGCCATTGCCGCTCCTCTTGTGATATTCCGATTCACTTTGATGCAGGTCTCTCATCAGTGCACACAAACATAAAAACACATGCACGCACGTTGCTTCAGACAGCTGGTCCCTGATTAAATCCCCTGCTTTTGTAATTATTCAAAATTGGCTCAAAAACAAAGGTGGAATTCATGGCATAAAAAACAAGTGCAGCTTTCAGTCGACCAGTGTCCAGATGGGTCCCCGACACACTGCACGCTTGTTGCTTGTTATTGAGTTTGGTTGTTGATCTGGGACCGAGGCCTCCACAGTTGTTTACTGGGGCAGCGCTACAGTGCCTTCTCAAGTCCCTCTAAGCTTCAGCTAAGTATCCGGCACAGCAAGCCAAAAGCAGGCAACTGGCTTGCTGAGGTTAAGCTTTATGAACTATCGACAGAGACGGGTTGGTTTGTTCTGTTCAATTTTGTGTCTTTCTGTGTGTGTGTGTGTGTGTGTGTGTGTCTGTGTGTGTATGCAGTGGTCAGATACTGGCCCAGGAGAGAATTCCACCACCGCCTCATCCTGTAGTGTCTCTTATCCTTATATTAGAGCCCTAATTGACGCAAAGAGGCTGTTAGTGAGATGCCCATCATTCCTGCCAGAGCCCCTCCCTTCTCCGTCCATTACCTCCTCCTGTTCCTCGTTTCACTCCTTCACCTCCCTCCTCCTCCTCCTCCTCCTCCTCCTCCTCCTCTGCCTCATTCCACTACCAAACTGCTGACAGAGGCATGGCATCGAGCCAGACTCTAGCCGGCAGGTTGTCACAGATTGACTGACTATGTAACAACTCACTAGCTCACTGATCGACTAGCTCAACGCAAGCCTAACCCAATCCACTGACCTCTGCAGATTTGGACTGAGAACATGACTGTGAATGTTGTACAAGAAGCAGAACCAGTTCTTTGCAAGCGCCCCACTGACATTGGATAATAAAGAAGGTTTCATCCGAAGCACCTAGCGTTCGCATTAGTGCATTCATTTTTTATGAGGGGCCTCAGAGAGATTTAAACCCATAAAACTGACATTATTACACCTTTGTGTTGAGTTGTTGCACAGTAGAAACCCACTGCATTGAGATTGATTTATAGTTCAGAGTAGGATTTAACTTTGTTAGTGCCATCACACCACAGCAGTACTAGATGGATATGTAGTGCATTATTGGGCAGTGTTGTGCATTCATTACGTACCTGAAGGGTTCTTGTTTACACTGTTCATTCGCTTTATGATAGAGAGACATAGTCATGCTGAAACAGTTTGCATGGGATATTGATTTTCATGATCACAAATTGCAAGTTTTTATAGCATCTCTGAGAAGATGAAGATACTTAGTTATTTAGTCAGCTCAATGGATTTTGTACACCACTGATCATGTTTTACCAACTTTTTCTGAACTCTCCATCATTTTTCAAATGGAATTGTCTTGTGAAATTAATCAACCTATCAGTCAACGCTCAGATTCAAATTAGCTTCACCTGGCTGGCCTACAGATTCAGTCCAGTCATTCGGGCCATTCCTGAGTGATTTGAGTGACAGGCAGCTTGCCATCCTACCAATCACCCAGCAGCATTAATGAGAGGTGAGCACGAGGTCAAGTTGCTCAGTCTATCTGGCTCCGCCTTCTCTGCAGCTGTCAGTCACCTCTGGCACGAAGCCACGGCCCCTGCGGAGACAATGACACGCGCCAGCCTGATGGTGTGACATCGGTGGGAGTGAGGGGTTAGAGTGACAGCTGGGCTGAGCGATGAGGACCTGATCGATCCCCTAGGCATGCCAACAGAGGGATGGAGGGTGGTGCAGAGGAAGCAAAGAGGAGGGGGGAACATGATGGATGGCGTGAGGACTGCACTAAGTTAAGAGCAGCAAGGAGGAAATGGAAAATGAGAAGAGCTGCGGTGACCACAGTCATTGCACTAAAACCTTGTCTACACATGGTACTTTCTACATATGCCTGCCACGTTTGGGTCCCTATCTTTCAAGTAAAATAAACATGTTAACTAAAAAACGGACATGTAGTTTGGTGCTGAGGCCACTGTTTACCCATGTATACGGAGAGCGAGAGGACTCATTTATCCTTTAATGGTTTTATCCCAGTGTGGCCCTACCAAATAGATGCTGCTGACGCTTCCAGACCTGAACTCCCATCGACCCGGCCATCACTCAGGCCCGGCGAGGGAAGGTCTACTACTACCACACACACTAGCCCCATTGTGGTAGCTGTCTGTGGTCAGGACATCTCTGTCAAGTAGGGCTCAGAGCAGAGCTGGCTTGCTCTGGATGTACTGAGGCATTGAAGCATCCGAAGCAAGAATGCACCATTCAGAATCAGTTACTTGGAATTATACTGTTTGAATCAGTGGACTTAACACGGGTACAGCAAAGGAAGGAGACGTAGAGACAAGATCAACTGATTCGACACAATGCAGAACAGATCACATCTACTGTAGTCCCTATACAATACAGTATAATACACTCAGACAACATGTATGGGGATTGCATTGTTCTTATTATCTCTTCAAACAGGTCTTTCGAACCGATTCTGAGCTGCAGTGGCAGATTTTCATGCTAATACCAGACTTTTCCACTCATTTGTAGTGTTTACTTGCCTTTTCCCACTGGCACATTCCTGTGGTTTATTAGCTTGACTTATTGGAGTCAAGTGGTTTGGTGTAACACATAGTGACAAAGGCTGGAACATGTCAGTCCAGTCTCTGACATATCACAGTGTAGTGATGCACACATTCACACATGTATATACACATCCAGAGCATAGGAACAGTGAATCGAAGTTCCTCCTTAATATAAAGCCAAATTGCCTTCATGTAGCTGGCTTTCATCCACCCCCCCCCCCAGAACACTTCACATCTCCATCCATATGTATGGCTTCCCAGGTCAACACATAGATTTTTTTTTTAAGTCAACCAGAGTATATTAAGTCTTACCACGGAAATATGTTTGCGCCGCAGTGCCACCCAGGCCCCCACCGTTCAAACTGCTCCGCCTGGCTCTGATCACCCTGTGAACTCCATGTTACCGGGTGCAGGGGCAGGAGCCAATAGAGCAACAGCTGGGGCAGCATTTCAGAGGAAACTGGGTTGCATGCTGAACCTCACCTGCTTTCCGGCTCAGTGCTTTGTGCCGCTGTGGCTCATCACCCCCTGCTTTCATGGCTTGTCTTTCACTCCACAATATTTCCCCCCCACCTTTCCGCCCCGCCTCCCCTGAGTCAGAGTTTTTTTTTCTTTTTTCTGTTACCTCTCCTGTATCGTTTGATTAAGACGCTGTTGAATCCAGCTGCCTTGTCTAGTCTTCGCTTCAGGTCCTCTAGAGATACCGTCAGGGATCATTTGTGTGTTTGTGTATGGTGTTTGCCTCCTTCCTGTGTGTGTCTGTGGGTTTTGATTCCGCTGAGTGTTTGGATATATTTTATAGCTACATATCTCAGTTGGGGATGCTTGTGTTTTGCCTGCACCAGCATCGTGTCTCAGCAGTTTATTTCTCTTTGGAGCATGTTAGCTAACCTCTGTACCATGTCTCAACTCATTAGCCTTTGCTGGCCTGGCCTATTTCTTCTGCCTTGTTCAAGGAGATATCATGGTGCTTTATGTTACAGTTTTAGCAGCTCTTAAAACCCCTGGGAAATAATGTCACAGGAAATAGTGCTACTTTCTGCACAATGGAGTAACAAGCAGATTAGGGTGTGGCCTGGAGTTCCTGTTGAATATTGTTTGGCCAGACTTAGCTGTCTGAATAGACAGTAGAGTGTCTACTTGGAAAGGAAATACATCTGGGTTTTATTTCAAAAGATTCGTGTCAGGCAGCTGAAACGGGCACGCCACGGATTTCACAGAGAATAGAAGCGTGAATTTAAGACAAACATACCTGTGATGTCACATAGGTATGGAAAGGTTACATAATGTTGGAATTAAAATATCCTCCCTTTTCTCCTCAGTTATTTCCACGGCTTTGAAGCATAATGCTCAGTTAGTGCTCAGTGAAGTGGGAGGCCAGTGCTTCTCAGGGGCCGAGGCTTGAACAGTGAAGGGGGAGTTGAGCAGCAAGAAGGGCCGTTACAACTTTAAAAGTATCATCTTTATGCCCGCCAGAGACTGATGTTCCTCACTCAGGGAGCAAATTGAGTTTGCATGCCATGATAACTCATTAACATGGCCTTTGCAGCACTTCTCCAATGCCCCTGTGCATTTGAATATTCCATTTTTTATTAGTTTTATGTAGAGGAATTGATTTGGTATGATGTCAGTGGCTGTTCTTTTTTTCTCCTTGGCTGATTTGAACACTGTGTTCTGAGCATGTCAGAGTGCTCATTTGTGTCTTCATTACGTGCATGCATTAGTTACTCAGTTCATCGACACAGAGCTGTGAACAGGCTTATTTCTATCTTGTTTATATCTATCTTTATCAGGGAGCCATAACTGACGGAACACTGAAAATTTTCAGATTTAACACGGTTCAGTTTACATATACGTACTTGAAAATAGCTTATTACATTAATGTGGAATGCATTTAATGGACTGAAAGGCTGCCCAAACATAATTTCAACTATAATGAGCAATTAGGCCTTGCAATATTATCAGCTGTACATTTTCTAAGCCTTTTCAGTTTGATGCTTTTGAGCACAGATGTAAATAATGCATGCTCACATGTTATGAAGAAAACGCCACAAAGAGCTACAGAAACCATGTAGCTGAGTTGTGTCTCATGGGCAAAAACCGTGTAAGGGAATGATTAGTTGTTTGTGACGTATGTACATGTTTTGCACCACCACTGCAGCACCATTCAGCATACAGTATGGACAACAATAAAAGGGGATTTCCAGTGTGGCTACTGATAAATGGTCAAAGCACAGTAATAAATTATATTTAACCTATTTACTGCACTTGAATATCTTTTATGTAGTTGTGTTTTTTTAATTGTTAAGTTCATTTTATCTGAGTATGTTTTGACTTGTATTTCCTCCCCACTAAATTAAATTTGAAATACTATTGAGTTAAAATTTTGGCGCAGGCATTCTTGGAGCCATCAACCAAAGTCAAAGGAGAATAATAATAGTAATTTCTTCTTTTTTGTATAGTTTTAAAATCAAAGTCACAAAGAAATGGCAGTTAACTGCCACTTGTCTCCATAATTTGACATTCAGTACATAGACTAGTCCTTGGATATTGAAACAGGATATAATGCTTGGATGTGTTGCTTAGAAGTAGGTAGGCTGGACCTAACAAACATGCAAAATGATTCAGTACTTTGTACATACTCTGGATCTTAAAATAAATAAATCGGGACAGGGCTCCAGGAGGCTCCACTGTGGTGTCTCAGCAAATGAGATAGAATTTGCACTGGTGAACACTAAAAGATGTCAGCCGTCACAGCTCAGTTTTCACTGCAACTTTTAAGTCTAGAAACATCCAAATGAGAATCGAGTCACCCCAGTAAGATGCAGTACACATCAGACTAAGCAGTGGATGTTGAGATGATAAACATTCTCTCTGCTTCTCCAAACTCCCGCACCTCGTTAATGACTATTAATGCTAAGTGTTGTAGATATAAAATCTCGACAGCTTTATTCAGAGGCTGATTTTGGTCGATGGTCTAAGAGGAATTTCACAATATTTGCAGAACAGCCACCAGATTGAATGGTCTGGTGGCTGGTCCACCAGATTTTCCAGATTGAAAATCATGAGCAGAGACTTATTACAGCCAACCATGTGGTGTTGTACATCCAGGCAGGTGTAGGAATGGTTGATGCTGAAGTCTTAAGTGAAGGAGAAAACTGATCTATTGTACAGCCTAAATGGTGTCTGTCTCAAGCTTATTCATCCATGGTGTGGCCAGACCAAAATGAGGGAAGCATAAATTGTGGGATTGCTCCCGTCTGACCTTTTGTCTAGTTCGTATTGCATTGGTAGGATTGCATGTTATAACATTTTTTACAAGTGCTCCAGTCATTTTACATCAAGTTAATACTGAACCAGTTGCTTAGTCAGTGATTGGCAGCAGTTTGAATGATTCTTTCATTTTTAAGGAATTTAGCAAGTAAAAATCCTAACAAATGTATTTGTAAATGTGTTTTTTTGTTATTCAAACTAATAAGCAACTTGAAGATGTAAACTTGGGCTTTGGAAACTTATGATGGGCATGATTTGTCTTTTTTTTTTTTTTTTTTTTAATTAATTGAGGAATCGGAGAAATAATTGATAGCTTATTTGATAATGAAAGTAATTATTACTGGCAGCACTATTCTGAGTGCAATTCTACTGAATTATTTTCACATTAGATTTTTTTGTTTACTGATGATTGATTTTTACAATTTCAACAGAGTATTTCTGCAGAGTAGAAGACATTTTCGCTCTTTCTTCCTTCTATCGATGTGCACATGCTCCCATGCTCACCCATCAAATCCTCTCCTTGTGTCTTTCTCCCCCAGGATACCAGAGGGTCAGGCAGAAGCCGGGTCCCTGGCTGCAGGGAGGCTGCGCTCCCTGGAGGACCAGCTAACCAGAGCCAAACAGAAGATCCACAGCTTCCAGAAACTCACTGGAGATGGTAAGCAGGGCAGGGCCCATCTGAAAGGTTGCAGGGAAGGATTTGGCACAGAGCTTGGAAAAATGAAAGGGTTGATTTTGAAGGTGCCGAGGTTGACTATATATGGGATAAACCCAGTCAAAGGCTCTTGTGAGCTTTCGCCCGCAGCGAGAATCTCAGTCTAGTCCAGTGTTAAACCTGCTTTAGCTCAGCAGCGATGATAGCAGAGCCACACTGTCAGATGGGCAGGGTTATGTGTGTATTTGCCACTATGATCGGTGGTCAGAGGGGCAGGAAAGCTGTTGGGGTGAGCAGCAAAAAGTGTGAATGAAGTAGAAGCAGTGTGAATGCCCCAATGGCAGAATGGGAGAGAGAGAGTAGTGAAAAGAGGCAGACGGAGAGAAAATAAAGAAGGACAAGTGAGCGTAGAGGGCAGCGCCTCCATCAGCCTTTCAATCTTGCCGCAGGGGAAGAAAAAGCTAAAAATACCCTCCAGCTTTGTTCCACCAAGGGAGGGAGTAAGAAAAGAAGAGAGTGCGAGATAGGAAGGTAAAAAAAAAAGATATTTTCCCTCTCCTCCACCACCTCCTTCTCCTCCTGCTTGAGGCTGTCCTTCCCTTACCTCGATTTTTTTTGTTTCTCTCCGCAGAAACCAGAGCAGGCAGCTGTGTTATCCATGTGGGTTACTCCATATTGTTTGACTCGGGTGGGGTATACAGTTCCTTCCTGTTGTTAGAACTGTGTGAGAAAACACATGAGAGAGAGCCTTGAGGCACAAAAACAGTGATCAAGTGCTCCTTAATGAGGTCAAAGCAACACCCAGGGACAGAGAGGAATATTTTAATGGTTATACTCTAAAACCTTGCTTTGTGCCATTAGCCTGTTTAGGCTCACATTATCTAATGCTCAAACATTCCTAAAGACCTCTTGGCGTCCTTTCCTACCTTGTTCCTCCCAGCTGTATTCCCACGGAGGTGCTTTGAAGTTAACATCATCAGTTCTTCATTGTTTTAGATCATACCTGTGCCTCAAATGTCATGCCAGCTGAGTATCTCTTAACCCCACCCCCTGCAGGCCCTGGGCCCACTCAGGAGGAGCTGCGGAGGAGGGTGGAGAACGGCGTTAAGGAGTTCTGGTACTTTGTTCGCAGCGAGGTGAAGAAATTGGCCACCGTTGAGCCCAGCGAGAGGCAGAAGTACGCCGACACGCTCCTGCAGGACCTGGGACACCAGGAGAGGTGGGCAGATAATCGCTTGAACACATGGGAAATAGTCACAAGTGGAAATGTCAAAATGTTCCACAGGGATTTTAAGATTGAAAATATAAAATCCATGGCAAAGCTGACACTGAAATCAGTAAAACAGTGCCTCAGTGAATAACGCTGTCACCTCCAGAAAGAAGGTGGAACAGACCTGGCTGGCAGGCCCTTCCTGTGTGGAGTTTGCATGTTCTTCTTATGCTTACCAAGGTTTCCTCCCCCAGTCCAAAGGAAGGCACATTAGGTGATTCTGAAGTAAATTTGACATAGATGTGAGAGTGATTGTGGGTTTGTCTGTCTCTGTGTTTATTCTACAACTTAACATGCAGAACAAAATTGGAGGCAACTCGTGAAATCAGTTTTGGATCCCAGCAAGTATTGGAACACTTAGTCCTTAAGGATGTATTCCCTATTAATATATATAAACCCTTCTGGAAATTTTATTTCTATAATGCTGTGAGTGTTAAGTGTTGAAAGAGATGTTCTGTCTCACAAATCACTAATATCTAGGTCTGTGAATGAATAAATGTGTTCGCAACACAATGATGATGATTTTAAAGTAAAACTGAAAGCTTGACACAGCAAACTTGCCTGTGTTATATTTGTGTGTGTGTGTGTGTGTGTGTCAGAACCTAGCAGAAGCCCTAGGTTGGTAGATGTTACTAGTTAGCTAGCTAATGGTCTTCTGTATAAGAAATAGTTCAGAATCAAGTGTATCAGTGTTTTTAATCTCTCCCCATTTAGTCTTTAATTAGGCACTCACAGGCTGCTGTTTTCCAGCACTGCCTACTACTGATGTCCAAAATTGAAACTAGGATATGTTTTAGGAGAACTTGCAGCAAGCAGAAAGCAGCACTTGCAGTGGTTGCTGAGAAACAAAGGGCAAAGGTCATAGACACGCCCTCTCTGTCATCTGGATGGCCTGCTTCCACACAGCTGAATGAGGAAAGTCCTGGTGTCACTTATCCAAGTGCTACATTGTAATCCAGCTGAAGTGGCTTACAGGGCCCATTGTCTTAGTCATTGCTGCCCTAAGCAGCTTTCCAAAGACTGTCACAGACTTTCACATGCATTCACTTTCCGTCTAAGCCCCCCAGCTTTCTTTGTATGTTCTGCAGGCCAAGGCTGGAAGGGCCAGCACAGATAGGGGCAGAGGTGAAAAGAGCAATGAAATGTTGGACTCGAATAAATGCACTGCTCCCTCGTTTAAATTCTGCTAAGGGAGGGGGTAAGGTCCTTGTCTCGAAAGTTTCCCAAGTAAAGTAGAAATGTAGCACATTTAAAAAAGTATGCTCTTACTTACCTGCTCTCCCAGTGAAAATGATCACTGCATTATGAAGAACTTTCACTTGCACAAAGTTTTATAGACAGCTGAAACGGTGTGAAAGTTCATAGAGATCTGCCAGAAAGCACAACGGATCAAAGTTCAAATGTCTGCAAACAGGAAATGAGAAATCACAATATTGGTGCCAGTGAATCAGTAACATACTGTAGTAACTGTGAACAACTGGGCAAACTCCAACTGCTGAGGAAGATAATGTGATATGATTAAAAACTAATAAACAGACCACAAGGTGAGACTTAAACTAAAATTTTAATTATTTTTAATTAATTCTAATTATCTAATTATCTTGATCTACTGATCTACTCAAAACCTGCAAATATCAGTTATTTTCATTATCGATTGGTGTGTGTGCGCGTGTATATATCAGAAATAAACTAAAAAATACAGAAACTACAAACAATATTTGTCGTAACCCTAATCTGAAGAAGACGAACATGAAGAAAATTGTTAAGAAGAAAAACTATCAATCCTAAAATCTTAATAGAAGTTATAAACTGTGTAACAGTAAAATGTAAGGGTGAATCCCAAAAGTAGCTGTTGTGTTGAAGGTAGTGCAAGGAACAATAACAACCCAAGTTAGGGATTCAGTTTCAAATTGGGTAAACTCACTTTTACTGTTTAGTTCCCACCAAATGGCTCACATCATATCATAGAACAGCACGCTGTAGGTACCTTTTGTCTTTCCTCCCTTTTGCCCATCCTCCGTCTTACCTGGTATGGTGATATTCACACTAAAATGTAAATCTGAAACCTTGTAATTGCTCTCCCGTTGGTGCCGAAAAGCTGTGCTCTGCTGCCAAGCCCAGTGGCTGCGGCCTCAACGTCTGCTTTTGGAGCCAATCAGAAGCACCGGGGAAGCCCACAAGCTTCACATATGCCCAAGACCACACACACTTATATACACACAAGAGCATGCACACCCCAATACATAGGGATGTCAGGACTGCAGGACTTCGTGGCTGTGTGGTGTTCCTCTGTCTTGCTGTCAAATCCCTCAGGGCTTGTCTGTTGATTTCTCCTTGTTAAGTTTTGCAGCCAGCCAGGTTTGCTTTTCCTTCCCACAGAGGGTCAGTGATGGCTCCCCTGTGTGCTCCTGGAGATTTTGACATCTGCTCACACACTGTGGTTCCAGCTACAAAATGGTACAATGAGTAATTATACTGCCTTAGTTGTAGAGAAAGGCACTGTTCAGCCTGCTGCACTGTTGAAATGGGACATGGTACGTTTATTTGAATGTGTGTGTGTGTGTGTGTCTTTGCATGCACTACTGAATATGTGCATAAGAACTCTCAGTCACACAGGATGTGACTGATTTGGGTCAAAGACGTGAGTAATAAATTAAGCTTGCATAAGTGTGTGTGTGTGTCTGTGTGTGAGAGTGTGTGATGTGTTTGCATCTGCCCTTAGCTGCATATATCAGAGCTCTTGGGCATGTTTTAAGTGGATGGTCACGATATTTGGCAGTGTGTGACATGGACACAAATTCGCTGTCAGAGGCTTGTAGATGGCAGACTTAATCCAAAAAAGAGCTAAACAACCAGAAAGATGCTGTTGTCGTTAGTCAGCGTGACAGAATTACACTTTTTCTAAAAATATCCCAAAAGCACGTTGAGCCTCGGTAATGTTTAACACACAGTATGCTGTTAACATATGCTGTCTAGCGGATGTTCTTATCCAAACCGCCGCGTAATGTTGTGGGAACTTTTGTAGGCAAGGGGGTCAGCTTCACAGCTTCACTGCTGCAGTACACAAATCACATGATTCATGATGTTTAATATAAATTAGCTATAAGTTTTGTTGAAAGAAAATTTCTGTGCAGGAAATCACAGAGACACAGAGTCTTAGTAATGTGTCTACCCTGATTTGAAATGAAGATGAGTAGGATTAACATCCTAAAAAAAATAAGGTCACAGACAATCGCATCTTGTCTGTGACCTTATTTTTTTTAGGACATATAAAATATGCAAGTTCACTTAGTCAAGATCATGTTAACATAACTTGTCTGCATATTCAAGTATGGGTTGGTAATATTGATATGGACGATATATGTACTTTTATTTTGATATTGATATAGCATAATAGTGTACATTTTCTTGTAGCAGTTTATTTTAACAGTTGAACAGTTTAGAACTGTTTAAAGGTAAAATAACCAGGTGTTTTAGGTAACTGAAAAGTCATGGTACTGTTCTTCACTACATTGATGCAAAAATCCTGTAAATTTAAGGTTGCCATAAAGCAGCCCTGCTCATTGATTTGCAATGGTCTGATAAAACCAGAGATTAGAGGTCTTTACAGGAAATTTGGAACCAATCTGAAATGGACCCCTGCAAAACCTACTTGAACCCGACATATGTAAATTTGTTGTTTTTTTTAGACCCGATCCAAATGAGAGCAGAGGACAGTTTGATCGGATTTGAATAGACCTGAGGATATTCAGGCTTGGCAGTCTGGGCAGTGTTCATAGATTTGATTAGGAGTGGTTTGCATATAACAATGATGCCAAAGAAAAAGATTTGATGGCGTACTGCTCTTTCTCTGCAGTTACTGGCAATGGCCAAATATGAGAATATGCTGTACATTTTATTACAAAGTGCCCAACAGAGTTTGTAGCAATCAGTGTCCCTGCTCAGCTCGTTATTTAAATAGTTAACGTTTTGAAATGTGTGTGTTGCTGCAGGTCCATCATGACAGACTTGTACTACCTCAGCCAGGCGGACGGAGTGGGCGAGTGGAGAATGAAGGAGGCTAAAGACCTGTCGGATCTGGTCCAGAACAGAATCACCTACCTACAGGTATCTACAGACGCACCTGCTGCTTTGCCAACTGGCCTTGTACTCTTTCTCTCACTCATATACACACACACACACACACACACACACACACACACACACACACAACCACATGTAGACACAAATACATGGTAAGCATTTATGCAAATCTTTTCCTCTCACGTAGAAACATACATATGCGTTTTTCAGGACATTTTTCACACTCGCTTGTCTCATTTACACCATCCATAACTGTCAGCATCAGTTTCCACAAAGAGCAGGTGAGTGGTGTGATAGCAGACTGTTTCAGCAGTCAGATCTGACAAGCAGGATCCTTGTTGCTTGTCAGCGGTTTAGTGACACACACACACACATGCAGACTTGCAAAATGACAGATTGGTAGACACGCATGTGCAGAAATGCCAAAACGTCGACGCAGTACAAAGACAGACACAAACACATATGTTTACTCAGACTTAGATAGATGCACGTATGCTTACAGCTCCACGTACACAACCTGAGATCCATGACACATCCACTCACCCCGAGCCACCCCGCTCCCCTTCCCCAGCTCTGGTGCTGCTGGGTTCTTGGGTGGGGCGTTGCACCGCGGCACCGGGCCCTGCAGCATTAATGAGCCGGTGTGTTTGATGAAGAGGACCCAGTCAGTCTGGCTGGGCGGAGACAGCACCACTAACAGCTGCTGTCACCACCGCTGAGGGATCACACCGCTCCACCAGCTGCCATCACTAATTCATCACACACACACAGAGTCGTGCACAGATGGATTCACCCACACCTATGCAAGCAATTGGCGCACACATACGCACACACGCTCAGCCACAAGATTGATGCACTCGTACGCAAAGAGATGCCCTGTGTGTGTGTGTGTGTGTGTGTGTATCTCTTGCTATCTCTCTCACACACACTCACACATCTATATGTACACACAGACGGACTCCTCCGTCCTATCCCGCTGTCTCTGCCACCCGTACCAGCCTCTCCCTTCATTCCTGGTTTAACTAACTCCATCTCTGCGTCTGCTCCATCTGTCCACTCACAACATTCAGTGAATATGGCTGGCTTCTTCAGATGGATTTCTGTTGGACATTCTTTTCATCTATTTCTGCACTATGAGCCTTTATATAGTGGTATTAATTGGTAATGAGCAAGATCATGTTTTTGATCATTTTGCACTGCATTTCCCAGAGGTCACTTGTGACTAAATGAGTGTTTAAAGTCACAATCCTTAAAGCAGCTCTAATCAGTATTGTTATATTAACAATAGAGTCCATGACTACATGTATATGAAAGAGGTTGCTCATAGTTATGAACCCACAGAGAATGAACAGTGAATATTGGATTTGACATTTGTCAGATGGACACAAACAAGACTCCAAATTACTACTAATGTTGCTCCATATCTGCTGGATGTGTAAATGGGCAACTGCTCACAGTAATAGTGAACCTTTGATCAAATGTTGGCTCTGGCAATATATGAAATCTGCATGTTGCACTGGCTTTTTTTCCCCACATCTTATCCAGTGCGTAAATGCATCCTTTTCTGTGAATACCTTGTACGTAGGTACACAATTTGAATCCAGACTAACTCTGCAAGTTACAATGAAATCTGCTATACAAAAAGGCATTTACAGAATGCAAAACATTAAATGGCTATTGCTTAGAAACTAATGGGGTTTGATATAATAAAAGCTTTGATAAAATGATAAAACCTTTAACAGCTTCTTGCTTGGATTTTCTGATAATGATATTTGAGTTTTCTCTGGGTGGAGCTCTTTGACAGTTCAGTAATTGTCGATGTTAGAGTTCACGCTAACTAGCCAGTCCCTCTAAATAAAACACTAGTGCTTCTTCAAATGTAAAATGTGTCACAATCTGTGCACTTACAGGTGGTTTTCCTCTTAAGGCGCCCATAAGGAAAATGCAAAAACTTCAATGAGCTGGATATACTGTAAATCTGCTGACAACAGAGAGTAACAAAACAGACATTTACCTATACAAAATGTAGTGGAGTCTTACTTTAGACTTCTTCAAGTGTGCACAGCTTCCTTTCATCTTCCACCACGGTTTTTCAATGTGGGCATCACAGTGGATAATTACCTGAGCTTCACATACTATTTCTCATATCCAGTTGTTCTCAGCCATATTCCCTACATAAACAATATCACTGTGGTCGCTCTGAACTGAATCACTCTGCAACTGCCTCTATATTTCACACTCAAAAGCCAAACCATTTAAACAGGCACTTAACCTACAGTACAGAGAGGTACTCAGAGACTGCCTTTGTGCACGCATCTGCCGTCATTATCCTTGAACAGAGTCTCTCAGCGCTTCGGAGTCATTCCAGCCTCATCATTATCAACCCAGGATCCAATGGTGGCCTCTACGCCACATGGCTCATGCCACACATTCAATCTCATGCAGACATTGTGGCTCAGATGCCCGAGGTCTGTTGAAAGAAAAGCTTTACGCGAGTTCTTTTGTCAGGACATCACTGTAGATTATTAGTACAGTAAGTTAGCTTACACCTGTGGGGCTAGCAGTGAACCAGCAGCCTGTAACTCTGAGGAAATACCTGTGTGGCTTGTTCTGTCAGCTCGATGGCTGCTGTACTCTGTTCATGTTATTGAACAGCAGTGGTGGTAATCAGTTTTCAGCACCTAAAGGAGCCTCTTCTCTTCTCCTCTCTTCTCTTCTCCTTTCCTCTCTCCTTTCTTTTTTTATTTCCTCTCCTTGCCCCTCTTGTCTATTGCCTCCTGTGCTCTTTCTCATTTCATCTCTACTTGTTTTTTTATCCTCTCATATCTTTTCCTCATCGCTTCCCTCTCCTTTCCTCCTCCTCTCTCTCTTCCTCTTCCTCTCCTGCTAGTGTGTGATAGGCAGCGTTAGCCGTTGGGTGCCGTGCGGCCTGATTACTGTGAACCATCCACAGCTGCAGCACCCTAATGAGGAAAACACTCCCATCAGCCGGTAATTGCTGTTTAGGAAGCCGGTTGGCACGAGCGTTGCAGAGTCGCTCAGACCGGCTGCCGGGCGAATCACAACCCGCCCGGCGACTCATCGTCAACACAGCATGTGTCACTCTGTTGGTTTCCTTTTTTTTAATGCAGAAAAGAGAAATTCTTGTTTCTTCCCCCAGCGCCTCTCATTTGGTATTCTTCCCCTTAGACTTTGTATGATATTGAAGCTAATTTATGAGATTGGGGGGTGGGGGGGTAGGAAAGGGAGAAGCGGGGAGAGTATCAAAGAGAAAGGGGTATGAGGAAAGTGAGTGGTAGAAAATAGGAGGAAGAGAGAGCGTGAGGGGAAAGAGAAAAATAATGAAAAAGACAGGGAAAAGGACAAGGAGCAAAAAAAGGGGTAGTGAAAAGTGAAGGAATGAGAGAATGCAAGAGCAACAAAAAATAAATTTAAGGAGGAAGATATATTAAAGGATAAGGAGAAGGTCAAGCATTAAAAAATGTTTAAACATTCCTTCCTCTCCTCCTCCTAGAACCCTCCAGACTGCAGTAAGGCAAGGAAGCTGGTGTGTAACATCAATAAGGGCTGTGGTTATGGCTGCCAGCTCCATCATGTCGTCTACTGCTTCATGATCGCTTATGGCACCCAGCGCACGCTCATCCTGGAGTCCCACAACTGGCGCTACGCCCCCGGCGGCTGGGAGACTGTCTTCCTGCCTGTCAGTAACACCTGCACTGACCGCTCTGGGGCCACCACCGGGCACTGGTCAGGTAGGTACACACACACACACCAGTACCATCGTGAGCTACACACACTCTTAGCCTCAGTGCCGCCTGTGACTATTGTGATTGGTTGCTTAATAATCAAATAACCCTCGCTTTTTATTTTGACTATCCCAGCTAAAAAATTAGGTCTGCCAGACCCCTTCTTTTGTGCTGCTACAGCGAAAACAAAGTGTGAATTCCCTGGCTAAGCAGGACTATGCAATTTCTGTTAAAGCACTTTGCCAGCCAACATAGCAGCAGCAGGTTATTGTTCAAAGGTTTCATTGCCAAGTAATACTGTGACTTGATTTCAGTAAACAACCCGCTCCTCTGACCTACAGTAAGTTTCTACGTGTAGTGTCTGATAGAGACAGAGGGACTTATAGGGAATCGTTTTTGCAGAAGTGTTAACCCAGACTTCTTGCATAGTTTTGATCCATGATTTCCTGCACACTGAGAATACCTTTCAGAAATTCATTTCAGCGATTATAGCAAATGCATAGAGTCTTAACTGAGGAAGACTGCATGTGTTTCACTGCTGCAGCCCCATATTGTTGCATAGACTGACCAAAGGGTCTTATATTTTCATACTGAAACCTTGTCTCGTGCAATGTAAACATTTCCCTGCCGAAAATCCACTTTGACATAATTTAATCTAGTGTTGAATTTGAATTTTTAACTCGTGTAAGTGAAAGTCTATTTGAACTGGCAACCCTCGGAGCATAGGTCCACTACTCTACTCGGCAAGTTCTGTGTATGAATCAATCAGATATATCTAGTATTCAGTCTTAAAGTTAAATGTTTTTATTTATTTTTTTTTTTCCCCATAAGAAATTTTAAATATCTCCCAGTGGAGGCCTCAAAGGAGTGTACACATCTATGCAGGGTTTTGGCATGTAATTAGCCTTCAAACTGAACTTTCTGGTTCATATTTCATCTTCTAACTGGTACCTGTACCAACACCCCTACACCAGCAAAGGCGTGGTGTTTGCCGGAGGGCTGTTGTTGGTCTAAACACAGCCTTGTGTGACAATGACTTGTTCAGATGAACCTTGAAACAGAGGACCTCTCGTAGAGCCAGGCTTGGGAGGCAACTTTGCAGATGATCACCTGCACCCATGAGGCCTGGCCTGGATGTAGACTCTTTTTCCTGTTATGTAGTTGTGTTATTAGAATTCTTGTTTATGTTCAAGCATAAGGTAGTTCATATGTATACCTGACACCAGAATACCTAAGACCAAAGATCGCTATGCTTCTTTGAGGGAAATGGATCTCATCTACTAAGGAAAAGGTAGCAGATTCATGATGAATGGGCAGTCCTACAGTATGAGTATGTTTGCCTCTGCTACGTTGACAAAACCAAAGCATTTATAAATGAAGATCAGTGATGATTTGGAGGTTTTACCACGAGATTGTGCTTCTTCCACTCTATCACTATCTTTCTCATTGCTTTCTTGTTCTCATAGCTGCATCCTTTCAGCTCTTCATTTTTCTCCTATCGCTTCATTTGACTTGTGCTCTCCTGGGCTCTCCCTTCTTATCTCCTGCTCTCCCAGCGCCTTCCTTCTCTTATTCTCCTGCCTTTCATGTGTCCTTTTCCACTATCTAATGTCTGTCTCTGGTGTCTGTCTTATAAACGGCCTCCTATAGATCCGTATATGCCATCTGACTGCTCGCAGCCAACAGCCAACTCTGTACAAACGTCACTCCCCAACCCAGGCCTTTTATCATTCTGAAATTTTGTCCTTTATAAAATTTTGCAATCTGTAGAGGCAGTATTTTCTGTTAACCAAGCCAGCTAACTAGCACGGCATAGCTTGTGTAAGCCTTTTAGGTACTTTGCTACGCCTGTGATCATACCTGTTTTGTTAACCGTGCAGGCAAGAACATTCCTTGGGGCACTGGACCACAAAGGGATGCTAAAGCCATGGATTAATAAGTAGATATACATCGAATATCTCTTTAATTAAGTGGATGTGCCCATGCCAGTATAATTACAGCGTTTGAATGTAGTGAATACTGATCTCTTGAAAACTTGCAATGGTGCCAATACAAGCCCTTGAATTTGCAAGTGTTATGGCCTTTTGTTTTATGGTTAACCAGTGTTACCTACCATGCAAATGACTTGAAATGATAAAGAGTTTTGCATTGTGTCTGGATGGCAGGGAGATTTGCAGCTCCAGGACACTCATTTTGTTACTCCTGAATCCTCATCATCCTGTCTCTGCTGTATCATTTGGTGGTAAATGCCACCAATCCTTCGTGGTCACCTTCACATAGAAATGTGCATACTGCCTTGGGTGTTCTATACTGAGAAATTATTTGTATTGTTTGCCTAACCTTGTGTTTATGTGGGAAATTGTTTGTTGTTATTTTATAGAGCAGCCCCACCAGATCCCACCTTGTGTTTCCCTTAGGGTGTGAGACATTTATAGACAGAGAGAGGATGCATGGTATATGCATCTCTGACTGGGTATTTCTGTCAGGGAAACATATAGCTTGGGTGGAAAATCAAAGATAGCGATGAACTCATTATGGGACCTGCTGATTTTCTTCCCGGAAATGGTAAAGACAAAACATTTCAAGAAAATCCACATTAAAATAATCATGACATACAGGGCATCCCTCTGTGATTTGCTTTGTGTCAGAAAAAGTGTCTGAAAAAGAGAAAATAGAATAATTGAGAGGAGAAAACAAGTTGTATGTTGATGTTACAGGAAGGAAAAAAATATGTATTAATTATAAATTATCAGCATATAATGAGAATATTGATGAAAGTTGGTCTCACCCAGTGGCCCGTCACTCTCTTAGGGCTGGATATTGTTTGAAGTTTTTGATTCTAGTGCTGAGACAATACCCTAATTTTGTTTCTGACAACTTAACGGTACTTTTTTCAATACCTTACTTTTAAAATATAAACCTTTTTTTCTCATTTAAGAAAAGGAGCCAAATGTCTCAAACATTAAACATCTAAATACAAGCAACCTTACAAAAACTTTGCCTAGATGTTAGTTTTAATTAGGAACTACAATCCATCCATCCATTATATATACCGCTTATCCTCAGGAACTACAATTACAAATCAATTTTATTTTATTAGATTATGATTATGTAATGGGGATACTGATAAAGGCCCACCTTGTCTCTCTCTTGGAGCTAGATACTGGATAATACATTACTCAAATTTTGGTTCTGACACCAAAACAATGCTTTTTTCCGTACCTTACATTGAGAAATGTAAACATATTTTTCTACAAAACCCTTTTTTTATTTGACCAAAGAAGCCAAAGTTCTTAAATGTTATACATTGTCTAAACACAAGCAGCTGTACATAAACTAAGAACTAAGACTACAAATCTGAACAGACATTCAATGCCAGTTTTTAGTACTTGACAATGTTCGATTCTACAATGTGCTACAGACACATTTCTGTCAGAAACAAAAGAAAGTAATGAGTTTCAATAACCAGCCCTCCTGTCTATTTAGCCCACTGGTGCATGTTTCTGTTTTACTACAACTTTTATGTTCAATGGACAGCATGAGAGAGCTTAGCACCATCTCACAGGCCTGGTATCACAGACTAAATTCTGAACACACAAAGGGGAAACCAGTCTTCTTGTGAAACAATGGTTCGTTGATCAAAGAGCTAATTTGCCAAAGAGAGTGTATTCCTTTGAGGTTCTCCGTAGAGATATTACTGCCTTACGAGTGAGTCTGAGAGCAGCAGGAGAAACATAATGTTCCCTGCCATGGAAAGACTGGAACAAGAGTTCTCCAAGTTCATAAACTCGGGCTCAAATGTATTATGAATGGAGAGGCTCCGTATATTTTTGTGTTTGGATGGTGTCACTCTTAGTTCTCCACTTTCATAGCTATGTTAATCTTGTGAAATATTGATTAGGCTCAGTATACATCATAGGCTTAAAATACAGAGTAGGAATTTGGTGCCGGTGCAGACCTATATGCTTTAAGTTATGATGCATACAGGAAATATATGCAGAGGCTTTGGAGTTGAGATGAAATTTAGAAGCGCTTTGTGATCTAATTAAGTAGCTGTGGGAGGAAGACGCACTGCATATCTGAACATTTGTGCCAAGAAGAGCAGGCCTCAAAATATGCCCATTCCCCCTTATGTGAATCATGCCAATGCTGTTATATAAGCAAAGACAGGCCTGGGAATATTTTTTCTGTTCAATATTTAATGCTTCTTCCAATTTATATTCAGTTCATGCTCGGACATGCGCGCGCGCGCACGCACACACACACACACACACACACACACACACACATTGAAGCCTCTGTTTCTGTCCTTGTTTTTAACATGTTTTTTTATGTACCCTTTCTGTGAAAGGCCATTTTTAATGACTCATTATGCCATTTATTTGGAAGTGTGTTGTGGATGTGTTTGCAGCTGTATTAGGGCCTGTCTGTGTCGGTTAGAGAAGCCACTTTACGGGCCTCAAACTTGTTTTTGTTTTTTTTGTTTTTTTTACATAAATCAGGGGTTTACACACGCACACGGACAAAAAAAAAACTCTCCTCGGGTTTTAAGACTGAAAGAGAGTGAAGGTTTTTTCTGCCAGGCATATCCCTTCTGGTGAGATGAGATTAGCTGGGGCTCTTTGTGTGTGAGGGTGTGTGTGTGTATGGGTGTGCACGTGAACGTTTCTTGTTATTGTTGTTTTATTTGGATCCCTATTATTTGTCACTGTTGGATCACCTTTTTCCTGCTGTTCACAAGACACCGTACAGGTGTCACATGTTCGTGTGTGTGTGTGTGTGTGTGTTTTCCCCCTTTGTTGACACAGGCAGGTGTGCATCATACACATGTATACATATGTCTTTGTGTATGAACAGTTGGCCTTGATGTGTATGGAGGTCTGACAGTTCACGGGGGCTTTCTGCCGCCCAGAGAGGTGACCTTCGTAATCAGCCCTGCTCAACCCTCTGCCCAGGGCTTCTGCCAAGTAAGACCCATCCTGTAGGGGCCAATGCCAGACCACCCCCCCAACCCCTGCAATCCAGGTCCCTGCATCAGCCCCTGGCCCTACACAGCCTTGATAGAAAGGAGCTTACCTTGGCCTTTCAGCAAGGACAGGCAAAGAGCAGATGTCAATCACGGAAGCTGGACTCACAGGGTTTGGGGGATTTGGATTCATGTGGGAAACAGAACAGGAATGAATATAATAGTGCTGAGGAATAATGCTGAAATATCTCACTGCATCACATAACATAATATAATTTTTTTTGTACATTTTTGACAGAGTAACATTATGTATAGTCAGTAGACTCAGTAAACCTACAGATGTTAGTCAGTTTTATCAGTTATTTGACAGATGTCACAGATTTGGCAGAAAGTATGCTGACAAATTGCTGATGTCTCCAATCTCCGTATACTTAAAAAATAAAAAAAAAAGAGAGAGAGAGAAGAGGGGAAAAAAGGTGCATGTAGTCTGACCTGAACAGTTAAATCTGATTTCCATCAGAACTACAAATGGATTTCAAATGGTTTTCTTAATCCTACAGACAACCTGTTACTGACACAGGGTTTAGACGCAGGTCAATCAAGTACATTTTATTTACATAGCCAAAAATCACAAATTTGCATCAAAGGGTTTTACAATCTGTACAACATACCGCACCCTCTGTCCTCACAACCTCGATTTGGAGGTCAGACCGAATTTAGCCCAGCATGAAATACCTCTTATTCATTTGAATGAGGCCAGTCCAGCAGCGCAGCAGGGGTGCCAACGCAGAACCTGTCTCAACTTTTGCTGCCCCAATGAAACGTCATCTGACAAGGTGCTGCGTTGGCTGGTGCAAGCATACGTTCCTGGTAGACCTTTGTAATGGGAACAGCGTATTTGTACTGTTTACCTCGCTTGCCGCTGCAATAACTTTCCACAGTTGTAAAATCCTATTTCAGAGTATTATAAACCACTGTGCAGTGTTTTGGCGTCTGATAAATATTCAAAATCAAAGACATATTACTTAAACCGGCCTTCCTGGATCATATTTCATGCCTCACCAGTAGCTGAGCGGGTATAGCTAATGGATGGAAATGTGAGCATTTGCTGCTTTTCTCTGTATTATATCACTGTAAATGGAATATCTTTGGGGTTTGGACTGTTGGTCAAACAAAACAAGAAATTTAAAGTCATTACTTTGGGCTCTGGGAAACTGATGAGCATTTTTAAGTAGTTTCTGACGTCTTATAGGCTAAATAAGTAATGAACAGACAAAAATAGTGTTTGCATTAACGTTAATAAACATAATCATTAGTTACAGTGCTAAACTTGAGCTGTGCTGTCAAAAATGTTGAATAACTGTAAAGTGTCTTATACTCAACATGCTCCTCTTTGGACCATCCAGGAGAGGCTCATGATAAGGACGTCCAGGTTGTGGAGTTGCCTATAGTGGACAGTCTCCACCCTCGGCCCCCCTACCTGCCCCTGGCGATCCCTGAGGACCTGGCCCCGCGCCTGCATCGTCTGCACGGCGACCCCTCCGTCTGGTGGGTGTCCCAGTTTGTAAAGTACCTGGTGCGTCCGCAGGCGTGGCTGGAGAAGGAGATCCAACAGACCACTGCCAAGCTAGGCTTCAAACACCCCATCATCGGGTAAGGACACTCAGCTATCACTTCTCAGTATGTGTGGCTTTGTCTTCTCATTTTTCTGTGGTTATAAACACTTCAATAATAATTACTTTGTTTCTATTGCATATCTCTTCAATTACGTTTACAAAGTGCTTCGCAATCAAAGCAAACAGAAGGCATAGAAGAAGAAAACAAAGAGATAGCCGTAAGGGCTATGGTTGAATACAAACACTGCTTTGGTGAGGTTAATACGAGGTTAATACAATAGTATTAAAAGTAACTTAATTTCATGGTAGTGTTTTGTTTGGTTAATTTTCTACCTTTATTTATCCTTGGAAAGCATTTGCTTTTTCATTACTTCACTGCTTTACATTTTCAGTAGGAAAGAACAGGCTTGGGGCTACGTGCCACAGACAGGGGAGAGAAGTCGATAAGTACTGAGAGACAGACTAACACACTGTTGCTTTTGGCCTTTGACAATAAGAACAAGACTACAACCATGCTAGCGACAAGTCAGGGGATCACCGAAGTCAGTAGGCTTCATGGATGTATGAAATTGCATGACAGTCCATCTAATATTTGCAGAGATATTTCAGTCCAGACCAAAATGAATTGGTGGACCAACTGACTGACCAACATTGTGAGCCATGCTGCTAGCATGTCTAAAAATATAGAATAATACCATCCTTGTCTTTTAACAATCCACATAGAAGCACACATCCACACTGCAGACAGGATGGTCTCCACATTCCGTACAATGCACCTCAGTGTCCTAATATCAGAGTAGTTTTCATGAAACTTGGCATAAATGGTGAAGATGAGATGATATCAGCTGTTCCAAATATGCCATTATTAGGTCTGATTTCAGTCTTTGATATCATCTCTGCTTTGATTGTGACTACTTAGCATTGTGCTGTCTCCGGAGTTTCTGCTTTCACAGCTTGAAACTGACTTGGGACTTCTTATGGTCCAGTACAGTATAATTGGAAAGTATTCATCAGAGTGAGGTGCTCCATTCCCATGAGCAACCACCCCTTGTGGGAATGTGTGGAGTCACAATACTGTAAGCCACTTTTGATAGCAGCTTCTAAGAAATGGGTTGCACACGTTTAGCTGTTTATTTAATCGTTTATTTTTCTCCGTATTCCCGTCAGGCGCTCAGTCAACGAACATTCATGTCTGCCAGCCTCTCTTGACTCATAAATAATTCCACCTGTCTTTGAGCAGCATTTCAAACCTGGATCACATAGGACTTTGCAAATAACTTGGTCTAGCAGAGGGGAGGGGAGTTACCATATTAGGTCAATGCATGTAATGGCTGGTAAGCTGTCAGTCATGGGAAAGTATGTGAAATGACTTTCAGGTACTTTGCTGAGATTGTCTCTGCACCGTCCCATGAGGCTGACTCCACCCGCCTGGTAAAGGAAGCAGTTTAAAACAAACACTAAGAGTTATATTCTAATAGTTTGTGAAGTCAACCTGGTTTAGTTCTGTCATCCCCTTCGTATTTAGTCTCTGTGCCAGCTTCTCGCCCTTCATAACTCCTCTTTTTCTCCCCTTCTTCTTAACATTTTGCTGCAAGCGATCGTTGCCATTCTTCCTCACTTTTCCTGTCCTGCAATGCTTAGTTCTCACTCCCTCTTGTTACTCTCTCGCTCTCTCTCTCATTTTCTCTCTCTGTCTCTGTCTTTTCTCAGATGTTCTTCTCTTTGGTTTTCACCTCTGCCTTTCATCACCCTGGCAGCACCATCTCTTTCTCCAATCCCTCTTTGACTCTCCTTTCTCCTTTTTTTCTCCTTTTTTATTTTATTTTCTGTCTCGTCCCAGCTTTTTTCTTCTCCTCGTTCTTTCACATCCTCTCATTTGTGATTGTTGCTACTTCTTCATTTGTTCATCCTGCTTCAAGATTTTTAGATTTCACACTCACCTCTCCCTCACGTTCCCCGGGCGCACATCTCTACCCACAATTCACTTGCTGTCATAGTTTTACACACATCTCTATCACTGTTCTTTGTGTTTCCCACTCTTTCCCCCTCCTTACACTCATATATCCCACCATTTTCTCCCTCCATATCACTGGGGAAACAGTTATTGAAAATGTGCTTGGTAGAACAAAGTTTTTATTCCTCTTTTTCCCTTCCTCCTCAGCTCTTTATACATCCACTCCACTCTGCACTGATGTTGCAACAAAGTGCTTCTGCGCTTCTATCAGCACCATGAGGGAAGGCGGTGTGTGTGTGTGTGTGTGTGTGTGTGTGTGTGTGTGTGTGTGTGTGTATAAAAGTGAGGAAGGGGGTGAATGTGAGATGTAAAAGTGGGATTGAAAGAGATCCATAGTGTCAGTGCAAGAGCAAGATGAGAGGGGGACAGCAGTGGGAGATGCAGGGGTTGATGGAGAGAGTACCAAGAGTGGTAGAAAGGCAGCTTGTCCCCAGAGCTCCCAACAACCGTCAGCCGACCCCCCACGCCTCAGTCACCACCACCACTCTCCCTGCTGCTCCCTTAGGACGTGAGCTGCAGGAAGGCTGGAAGCCACAGACTAAAAGCAGCTATCGGCACAGCTCCATCCTGCCACCATTTAATGCTTCCTAATGGTAGTAATGATAGAGAGAGAAAGTAGGGTTACTGCTTCTATTGCAGATACCAGAGCAGCGTTATCGCCATCGCAATGTGGTTACCAAGAGGTGGATTTACTGTATAGATCTTTTAGAATATCTTGTGTCAGGTCTATTTCATATGAATAAGGCTTCCAATATATATTTTTTAAATCACAGAATCTTTCAGAGTAAAACGCAGATAAAAACTAGTTCAGGCATTTCTTTTCCTTTTTTCCCTTACTTATGAGCACCTCTGGTGCATAATCAGCAACTAATTTGCATTATCACCATTTGTTAACTAACCTTCAATTAATATAAGATTTCAGAGCTGTTGCTCAGTGCAAGAGAGCGTAATTTGCCATAAAGTACAAAACTACAGTAGTTGACATCTTCCTGCAGCAGGAAACAGAACAAACTACTAGACTACATAAAATCCAGATACTTTTTGATCAAAATCTGTAAATGATGAGTGTTATTCATTAAGTGGTATCTTAGTAATAAAGTATGCTTGTTGTATTGTTCTGAAAATGTAAGGTTGCATTAACAAGTTGTAAACACAACATTGACCTGTTAGGTCGATATGATGAACTTGTTAGCAAACAGTTGCTTATTTACACATTAGGCAGATGCGGAGTAACATTATCATTCATTCTGAGTCATTTTTCCAGCCACATGATGAATGCAAGTACAATATTTACTCTCCTTTTAGCTTTGTTTTGATCTCCTCCAACTCCTGAGGGAAATATCTGGCTGTAAGTTGCTAAATGCTCACCAGCTACATATCCCATCGTCATTTTAGTTTGTTGTCTACTGGCATTTATAGTAACAATTTAGATGTAATGATAAAGGCTTCGAGAGTCTGGAAATGTTTGGTTTAGCTACCTTGACAGTGCTTGAATTTTACTCTTAAAAAGCTGTATGAAGCCTGAATAAGTGAAGGTTGAAAAATGTATCTTTTCCTTTATAGGTTTTGAAATTTCATTTGCTCCACAAGGCCAGAAGTCACAGTGCAGATGTGGCTGGGTAGTATTGTGATTTAATAGTTTTGGATGGAATAAAATTGTGTTTCAGCATCTACCAGTTTGAGAATACAAAAATACAGTTGTTGGTTATTTGTCTGTCTGGCCATCTTTCTGACTCACTCCATTTCACTTCCTCTTTCTGTCACCGTTTGCCTTTTCCTTTTTCCTTTTTTTCTTTGTCTTTAATGTCTTCTTGTTACGTAAATGTTCACCAGCTACAAAGACATACAGTGCGATTTTACAGCTTATTATTCGGTGAAAAACGATGTCTGCTGCATGTGGACATGACGTGAATGAGAGCGGTGAAAGTGAACCAAAACAGTGAGCTGAAAGATGCTGAGGGGAACTGCAGAGTCAATGATAATTCTTCACCATTACGAGCAATCCCTTTCACATACTATAAAATATTGATTAGTGCAGCATTAACTTAATATGTACTTCAAATTATCACAGGTCACTACTTATACTGAATTTAATTTACATGATAGTGTGTCACACAACTGGAGAACAAGTTTGAGTTTGTCACCTACGCGTGACAAATTACAGGAAAACCGTATATGACAGTGCTCTCCACCATCATCACCACAACCCCAAATGAGGGAATATCTTTTATAAGACTGGAGTACATCCCTCCAGGAGAGCTCCACAGACTTGTACAATCTATGCTAAGAGCATTGAAGCTGTTCTCGAGGCTCCTGGTGGCCCAACACCTTATTAAGACACTTTATGTTGGCCTTTCCTTTCATCTGTCTGTTTGTCATCTGTAACTGTGAACAGTAAAGGTAAATCTTTGACATGTTTTGATGTCAAAGTACATGTTGCATAAGCAGTGATTCTACAGCAAGTATAGATGTAATATGGTATTAGCTGTTTTCTAAATATTTAAATGCTAATGGCAGCTACAGTTCGAAGGCCAAGTAGCCCAGAGTTGCTGTATTCTTCTTCATAGGCAGCTGGTAGGCATCCAGAGCACTGAGGCCATTGTCAAACAAAAAATGTATTCGGTCTATGTGTTATTGTCACAATCTGCCAGAATCAGCACTTTCTGTGTCTAGTGTGGGTGTGTTTAATGTATGGTTTTTACGCCCACCATGAGGACTGCCCTGCCTTGCCAGTACAGTATGAATAGACAGAAATGAATTGAATTATTGTAAAGGTAGTGTGGGAGAGTGCTGGGGGGGCCGAGAGAGGGAGGAGATGGCTAAGAGCTAAGCAATGCCTCAGTGCGGCCTCTGCTGCTCTGACGGAGAGAGAAAAGGGCAAGACAAAAAGAGGGTTCACAGGAACAAAAACCAGTAGACATGAAAGAAGCAATGGAACAGGAGAGAGGGACCCTGACAAAAGATGGAAAAGCCTGGAGTCAAGACCCCTGTCTGATCAGAGAAACAGAGACTGAATGAAAGACTCCGAAACCCCTGACACCCACTCGTTCGCACTCCATTCTTTGGGTTTCATTTGCCACGTAAATAAAGGGTCTATTTCTCCGCCGAGCATCCCCAGTAGTCACTGATTGCTCACCAGCAAGTGATAGAAATTAGGGTACAGCCTGTTTATTCTCTTTCTCTGAACCTCTGACTTTCTTTTTTACTTTTTCTACATCATTCTCCCAAAAGAGTTAGAGAAGCTGTTTGAAATCCTAAAGCAACGGGAAATCCTGAGTGGGGGAAGCAAAAGACTAATATTCTTCACCAAAGTGTCCTTAAAAAGGCTCTTGACCCCATATGTTCCAGTGGAGCTGCTCCTTGGTCAGCAGTAGACAGCTGGTTGTACTGGGCAGCTCCCAGATGGAACTATGTGAATGTGTAGAAATGAATGATCCCATCGTCATTTTAGTTTGTTGTCTACTGGCATTTATAGTAACAATTTAGATGTAATGATAAAGGCTTCAAGAGTCTGGAAATGTTTGGTTTAGCTACCTTGAAAGTGCTTGAATTTTACTCTTAAAAAGCTGTATGAAGCCTGAATAAGTGAAGGTTGAAAAATGTATCTTTTCCTTTATAGGTTTTGAAATTTCATTTGCTTCACAAGGCCAGAAGTCACAGTGCAGATGTGGCTGGGTAGTATTGTGATTTAATAGTTTTGGATGGAATAAAATTGTGTTTCAGCATCTACCAGTTTGAGAGATGCTTCTGTGTCAGGAGAGGAAATATTTCCTTTCTCGTCCATCCTTTCTTCTGTTTACAAGCTGTGCTCTTTTTCTCATACGTACAGCTGGTGACGGCACTCTCTCTTTGTCCTTGCTTAGTGGAAGCAATGACAAGGACACTGAAAAAAATGCAGTTGTTTATTTGTCTGTCTGGCCATCTTTCTGACTCACTCCATTTTTTAAACTTCCTCTTTCTGTCACCGTTTGCCTTTTCTTTTTCCTTTTTCTTTGTCTTTTGTCCCATTATTTTTTTTTGTTTGTTTGCCTTCATACCAACAATGGAAAGATTCCACAAATATGCCACTCAAGTTGAAGTGCCGTTTCATTTACTGATTTTAGTTTGGCAGGAAAAGAATTTCTGTTGTGAAGAAGTATTTTAAAATGTTGGGCAGCACATGAATGCACGTCAATGAAAAAAACAGACTGCAGAGTTAAAACTAGTTTTTCTCAATAAAAATAAAAAACTTACTAAATAAAATACAATGTGATTCATTTGTAGATCATCCTGTCTTTAATACAATGCTTTAGGACAGCCTGCAAAACATGTCTTCTTGTTACGCATGTGACAATATATAATAATATACACAAAGAACAATCCAAGCATTTGCAAATCCTGTGTGTCTGAGAAAAAGTTTTTTATTTTGTCTAAGCACTCTTTGCTGAATGTGTCTGTAATTTTGAATGGCTCAGCATTAAAGCAGCTTATACTTAGAAGTACACTGGTGGATCTAAAGCTCTTTTGCTTTACAGCACAAACAAACATTGCTTCATGGTGTAAAACAGGAAGTTCTTGCAGCCCAAATGGAGGACACTTGGTGGAACAAGTGTAAGGCCTCTGTCCATCATAATGGAAAAATGTTAAAGGGAATTTATCCTTTATTTTGTGAATGCTAGCATAACAATGCCCCAGGTGTGAGACAGAGGCTACCGGCATCAATAGGAGAATATATATGTTTTTGGTGCCTAACTGGGAATTTTCATTACCTTTAAATTGTGTTTTAAGTTTGCAAGACCCATTGTTCTCCCGCCATCCGCACACACCAACTAAGTGCACAGGTGCGTTATATTACATACTTGATTGTGAGGGCATGAGGGCCACAACCATAACTGTATTAACTCCCTATTAGCTTAGAGTGCAAATGTCCAAAACGCAACACCAACTTCATCAAAACTTATATGAAGCCAAAAAAAAAGCAGTGAAATAGAATGAAAAGATTGTCATTCACAGTAGCTATAAGATGCAATATTAGTCTGTAACCCTGTCTGTGTCCCTGTTTGTCTTTCTGTAGAGTCCATGTGAGGAGGACAGATAAAGTGGGGACGGAGGCGGCTTTCCACCCCATAGAGGAGTACATGCTGCATGTGGAGGAGCAGTTCCAACATCTGGCCAGACGTGTCCACGTTGACAAGAAACGAGTTTACCTGGCCACTGACGATCCCTCCCTGCTGCAGGAAGCCAAGACCAAGTAAGTGTCCACGAGAGTGTGTGTGTGTGTGTGTGTGTGTGTGTGTGTGTGTGTGTGTGTGTGTGTGTGTTAATGTCCATTGTTAGTCTGTCCAATTGGTATGTGAGAGTTTGTTTTTATCCATAAGTATCCAACCATTCATTTTTTACCTTCTCTTTTCTTGTGACTTTATCTTTCTCTGACTCCTGCCTCGTTGTGCCCTCCAGGTATCCAGACTATGAGTTCATCAGTGATAACTCCATCTCGTGGTCGGCAGGCCTTCACAACCGCTACACAGAGAACTCGCTGAGAGGAGTCATCCTGGACATCCACTTCCTTTCTCAGACTGACTTCCTGGTCTGCACCTTCTCCTCACAGGTCAGTCCACTCTCCTCAGTCTACATTTAGAGACGGCTTGAAATTGTATTTTCAACCTTCAGTCACATGAAACTGAAGGTCGGGATGGATTTGATATTGGGATGAAAGCAGTTGGAGAGCTGAGCTGAATTTTGACTTGCTAGTAGACAAGAAAGCCTGGATGTAGAGTAAAAATATAAATAAATATATAAAATGCTGTTTTTGTTGTTGTTGTTGTTGTTGGGGCATGTTGTTAAATAGATTTACATTGGTATGTAATGATTCCCATAAGACATCCTTAACATGCTACTGAATACACATAAATTACAGTTAAAACTAAATTATTAAACTCTTAACACAAGGTCCACTTACTGGACATTTTCTGGAGCTTTCAGCCACATCGCATGACCTTCATCAACAGATGGAGTTTGCTCAGTTGTCATGGAGATGGTTCGGTTATCACATGACCTAAGAGCGGCCACCTGTTTTCATATGACCGAACGTCCATGTTTAGATCACATGATAACAATTTTACCATTTCCATGACAACTGAGAAAGCTCTTTAAATTTTCCAGTAAGTGGACTCTACTGAGATCATGGGTTCAATTTGTCATCCAGTATTCTGATTATCTATAACACGGAATGGACAGGCTCCCTGCAAACCTTAAAATAATGTGTGAGCCACATAATTCCTCTTCACACTCTGGGCTTATTAGTCCACTTCAAGGATCCGACTGGAATGAGTCGCTTAGCACATTTTATTCCTTTTTTACCCGGACTGAAACGAAATGTATATGTCTTACAGTGAGTCCTTTTGTCCCTCTGCCAGCGTGTTCTCTTGCCTCCACAGCTTTGTTATCAAAACAAATACATTTATGTACATTTAGAGATCCAAGTATGAAACTAATCCTAGTTCTGTTATTCTCTCAGGTCTGCCGTGTGGCCTATGAGATTATGCAGATGCTGCACCCAGATGCCTCCTCTTTCTTCTACTCCCTGGATGACATCTACTACTTTGGAGGTCAAAACGCCCACAACCAGATTGCCATCTACCCCCACCAGCCACGCAACAGCGAGGACATTCCCCTGGAGCCCGGCGACGTGATCGGCGTGGCCGGCAACCACTGGGACGGATACTCCAAAGGCATCAACCGCAAACTGGGCCGCACTGGCCTCTACCCTTCCTACAAGGTCAAAGAGAAAATCGAGACCGTGAAGTACCCGACGTACCCCGAGGCAGATAAACTGCTCAACTCTCAAAAGAAGTAAAAGAATAAATGAAAAAAATAAAAGAAGAGAAGGAGTGAGGAGAAACACGCAGACTCCGATTCCAGAGAAGGAGGTTGCTTTTGTACAGAAGAGAGAGGCGTACTCAGTGCGCTAAGCTGAGAAGAAAAGAAAAAGCCAGGGGTGAATAAGAATGCACTCTGTGTGTTTATGTGGGAGCGCGTGTGTGTGTGTGTGTGTGTGTGTGTGTGTGTGTGTGTGTGTGTGTGTGTGTGTGTGTGTGTGCGCGCATGCGTGTGCGCACTTGTGTAAATGCCTCTGCATATGTCAGGTCATGGAAGACTTGCACCCTACCACTACTCCCCCACCTGATGCTTTGACATTGGGTCTGTAGAGATGTAGACGTTGAACATTGATTTTAAATAAAGCAAGAAAACAATTAAAATCTACACAACTGACTGAGCTTGCTCTCCGGAGACAAGACTGGGACTACTGTAAGACTGGCACGCCCCAGAGTTAGCTTCAAATCAATGACTGAAGAAAAAAAATGACAAACTGGAAAAAAACGTAGTTTGATTTTTATTTAATTTTTTTCAGTGGTTTTTGATTCTAATCTTGCCTTTTTTTCTTTTTCTCCTGTTTATTTTTTGTTTACTGAATGTACTGTATCCTCTTCTCCCCATGCTCACCGCCACCCCCACCCCCACCCCCACCTTCCCTCCTCCTGCTCCACTCAATGTGCTTCCTCCATCTCTCTCCGTCTCTACATGTGCAATTAATTTTATAATACCATGTTGTGCTTTTATCTTGTGTTTTTAATAATGGTCTTAATTTTGTGTGTCTGGGACTTGTGCATTGTATACTGTACAGTGTGTGCGTGTGTGGATGGATGTGTGTGTGATCAAGCGTGCCTGTGTCTGCTGTTTAAGTCTAAGGGGCCATGTCACGACCTGGTGCCTGGTTATTGGTGAGCAGTGTGTGTTTTTATTTCCAGCTTTCTTCCCGACTGAATAGTGTTTGTGTGGCCAGCGGGAGACTGGCGGTGACAGTGGGGGACTGACCTCAGCCCACAGCACTTGGAACAATGGTGAACTCCAGTCACTCCGCTGGTTCACCTCTAGTGAACAATGGTAAGATTATGTGGAGTATGGTGAACTCATGGTGCACGCACACACACAGACACAGGAGCCGTCCCGAGGCTCACCAAAAGAAGCACTCCACTGAGATCATGTCCTTCTCGGCATCTCTGCCGTCTCTTCTGTCCATCTGTTTGTTTGTTTGTTTTTTTTACTTTTAACATCGCTGTTTTAAAATAAATGAGGAAAATATGCCTATGTTTAAAAATGATACTATGTCATATCAAATTCAGAGTCCCCATCATGAAGGCTTTTATTTTTCATAACTTATGTTCTTGGGCATTGTCTTTGATAACCACAGATCGAATAAACTTGAGAAACCAACACTGCATTTTTTTCCCTTACGGTCTGATTCTGTTCACCATCTGCTCCTCCGTCTCTTAACAGGCGACACCTGCTCGTTCAATCAAGCTGCACATGCTTCAACTACATTACACACATTCCAAACTGAGAATCGAGGCTTTTTTATATCTGAAGAGTTCATTTCCTGAAGGGTATCCATCTATTTTTGAAGAGTAAAAGTAATTACCCTAAGTTCATCTTTTGATATCTCCATAGAAAGGAGGACCCTGCTTCTAAAATTGATATCATTTTGGCATCTCAGGATTAGAGCTATACCTCCTACCTTCAAGAAGTATCAGTAGTTTGTTTTATAAATCATTCAGCAAGAGTGTGAATCCATATTCTAGTCATTTCAGAGGAAAAACTCTTAAATCTGTCTTTGATTTACATTTCAAACTGAAGAGCAAGATCAGTACCTTCAACAGAGACATTACCTTCCTTCATTTAAATATCCCTTGTGACAGCTACGTGACATTTCTGCCCCAAATACCAAACGTCTATCCCCATGGAGCCACAACGCAGGTACGTTGTTAAAGCACCAGAACACTTCCTGCTCATGTCTAGTGTCTGACTTCCTACTTCCTGCATGTCTAAATAGTTTATGATCTCGTTCTCTGTGTCTTATTTATGAGCTGTCTTGTTACTTTCTTACTGAGGGGGCTCTGGGACTTTCATTACAGGTCCCTCTTTAATTTCAACACTGATCTGCATGCTTCATTGGACACCCATAAGGAAAGCCGCAGCACTAGTAGCGGAGATGAGCTTTTTGTTGTGTGCAAGGGGGAGAGTAATAGTTTTATTGCTTTTTTTTTCCCCCTGCCTGACAACAATCCGCAACCAATTTAGCCCACGTTGACAAAGCGCTCACAACGCACATGCAGCGTATAGCAGTTCATTGAACATCTCTTTTCACTGGGAAAGAGTCCCTCGTGGGCTTTATACACGCACACGCTAACTGGAGGGCACTTTAATTAAAATACACTCGTAGCTGTCACAGTGGCCTGTAATAGTAGTTTAAGAGAGACGTTAGTTCAGTTAATTATTCTGTTAATTGGACTCCGCTTCTGATAGAGAGCATTCAGGTTTTTAGCAGGCTGGTTTCTTTCTCTGCATTTGTGGTCTAATTGTTGCGGAGCTCACTGAGAGCACAGGAAACCGTCCCATCTGAGGGCCTTGTCCATTTCCAAATGCATGTGTCAACAGGTTAGATTTTCCTTACAGCCTTGCTTTAAAGGATCTTGATGATTTGTAGCAAATTTCATAGCAATCCATCTAACAATTGATGAGATATTTCACTCTGGACCAAGGTGGTGGGCCGACTGACAATGCCATCCATAGAGCCAAATTCTGTGAAGATTTGATCTTCAGATTTTGTCCCCCATCTCTTACACTAGAATCGTGTAGGGTCTTAGGGCCTGTGTCCACTTGAGTTTTTTTCTGAGCGCCAGTGAGAAGTGAGCTCATAGAGAGCCGCCTAGAGAGAAAGCGCTGCACCCAGCGTCTTTTTTCAGAGTGCTCCGCCTGAGAACTTCTAGCTGAAAAAGACGCTGGTGTCGTCACTGCTGCTTTTTTTGTCAGACAACCAATCATATATTAGATGGGGCTCTTCACCCTGGTGACCAAGAAACTGGAGGAGAAACTTGTTCTGGCCGTGTCTGTCTGTCCTGAGCTTTGTAATATGTCAGACAGAGACAGATAAGCCCATTTGTGGGAGCAGATCGACCGGACACTGAATGTTGCCGATGAGTGTGCTTTTATCACGCTACGTGTTGTAAGCTTGTTGTTAGCTGTGTAGTCACCCCCTTAATGTAGCGTTAAGATATTGTTGTCAAAGAAACAAAACCCTCTCACCGCACAAGCGCTTCATCCCAACGCTCCCCAGCACCCTGCCAGAAAAAAAAACGGCAGCAACAAATGCTATGTGGACCCTGGGGAAGGAATCGCTTCACACCCAGAATGGTGAGGAGGAACAATTACAGTGACCCATAACTCTTTCAATGTACATATGGGCATGTTAGTGTTTGTTTAAAGACCAACTTGAAAAACTGTGAACCTGTCCTTTAATGCTCCAAGTACATGGACCAAGATTTCAGTGTGGCCGTGTAACTCTGATAGAATTCACATTATATAGAGATAAGTGGGTATTCCGTTGCCTTGTGGAATTCTAATCTTGTAAAGGGCAGCCAAATTAATTCTGACTGACTCATGAAAAAGGGAGAGGAAATGGAAATGATTATTGTAGTCCTGGCTGGCTCCAATCAGTACTCTGTTGGCGCAGCAGTAACAAGTGAAGTCTGCCCTACGGTACCTGGCCCACATCAAAGCTGAGGGGAGGAATTCGAACAAGAAACTAGCAGGTTTTCACAAGGCAGAGAAGATTGTAGGGTGTCAGTCTTTCTCCTCTTCACCTTAAATCAACTACGTAATCGTCAGTTTCGGCTTTTATTAGCTCTGTATTTTTAATCCCACCTGTTATCTCAACTCACCATAAACCTGATTCTTGGCACAGAACAGGGCCAACTTAAGCCGGTGAGGAGTACATCATTACTCAGAGGAACAAAGGCGTTTTGTTTGGCACACGTACCATACTTAACTGAGGTCCCTGCTGTGAATCCAGTAAATCAGTGTTTTTAATGGAGTGCTGACACACCGGAGGACTATATTGTTATATGAAAACATAACTCTACATAAACATTTAGCTACCACATCACCACATCTTTTTTCTGTTTAATTTTTTTATTCTTTATGAGTGAAATAAGGAATGTGTATTGTCTTATTTGCTTCATACAGAGAGTCTAACACAGCTACTCCACTCTCCTTTTGGAGGTGGAGGTCTGTCAAATTAAACCAATTTTATTATCTTTGCTTGTTTAACCTTTTGCGGTGAATTTTGACATAAAGTTTTCAAGGATTTATTACATAGTCAGACTGCTTGGATTGTAGGGGGACACTATATTTTTAAGCTTTCAGTTTACTCAGTTCAGTATACCCTGCCATGCATTGAGCCTAAAAGACCGGAAAGATTAGAGTCTAATCTATCAACACATACTGTATATTACATGTTCATATTCATTTAACATTGCACTGGCAGTCCATAAAAGTTCTACATATTGCTATCATCCTGCAAGCATGACATAGGTGATTAAAGGTTAAAGCACATTTTAAGTAACTAAACATCAGTGTAAACATTCAATTTGGGTTGAGAGTAGTGTGCTCATTTTTGACGGAAATGTCAGCGGAACACGCTTGACAACAATTTCACGAGTTGCATGTACCAACAGTGGAGCTGTTGACAGTTTCATGAAGAACACAGCTGGTCTGAGAGCGCTGTGATGTCGCACAGATAATGGAGCTGCAGTCACTCGACTCTCTATAGCTTCCTTTGTTGTAAAACAGACAAAGCGCTTTGTATTACCAGCCCGATGAAGACCAAGCGTGTTATTAGCACTGCGACAATGATGTCATAATAGTGCATATTAATACATGGTAATGATGGCAGTGAATGTAATATTGTGATAACATATGATGATGTTTTAAAGGAGGATTATGGTTTATTACAAAACACATGTTTTATTTTCATATTCATGTTTCTTATTTTCCTATCAGTAATTGTTGAGATCTGGGAATGCGTCTGACAGGGCAAGAAACATGAGCAGTCAGATAATTATCCAGGTTTTATCCAGGAATCGTAAGTATTTCTCTATAACATTAAATAATCGTGACGGAAATAAACAGAAATCAAGTCCTCATCTGCTTAATGAGGACTGTGATTGGTGCGCGGATTTATGTGACATCACCCTTTTCCAACTAAGCCCCACCTACTTCAAACCAGCCGAGAAAAGCACAGAGGGAAAAGAGAAATTAAGAAATCTCTAATGTGAAAAAAAACTTTTCTAACTTGAGTGTGTTCATGTAACACCCCACTGCTCATAGTGAGAAGCTGACTGAGAAAACACTGTAAATCATCAGGGCTTGTAAATTAACCCCAAGTTCAAACTTATTTGGAAGTGATAATGGAGGAAAACTGTAAAATGAATCCCCAAACTGTACGTAGTAAACATCCATCACAGTTTACAGACTGACTGTACTTACCATAGTTGCATGCACACGCGGTTTTCCTGTGCCATGAGGGATTATTACCGTTAATGTTTGGTTTTACCATTAAATAAAGTGGTTCAGATATATGGTTATCAATCCCACAGACACGTACCAGACCATGGATCATATGCTAGTGGGCCGCTAGGAAATGATATGATTGGGCAAAAAAACTAACTTGAGGCAGTCAGTCTGTGCTGAACTTTTCATCATCACTCCTTGTTACGCTTCCAACAACAAAACAGATTTTGAACTACAGTATCAGCATCAGCATGCAAGGTAACCAGTCTGTCATCACCACCATGCAGCATTTAGCAGATGAAATCTATGTGAGGACACTACCTGATTTACTACCTGTTTTATTTAGTAATTCACCACAATGAAATAAGGGTTCAGTTTTTTGTTTTGTTTCATTTTTACGCCCGTCCCTGTCTCTCTCTCTCATGCACTCTCTTTTCTCTCCGTCTCTTTCTGTAACTTGCTAACATGATATTAGATACTTACATGATTGGTGAATGTGTATGTGAACCCACAAACAAACTAACGAGAGACCCCATGTCTAACTTTATCTTCTAGTGTGAACAATTACTCTCTGTAATTAGCCACCACAGCGGTTGCGTCTGGTTTAGATAACCTGGCTAAACTCTGGGCTTATTCACAATTTGTCAGAATGTCTCGTGTTTCATGCCTCATTGGACTTTTCTGTCGCAATGCAGCTGTTTTCTCAGATCTCAGCAGTTACTTTAGTGAGTAAAATGTTATCAAAATGATGGGCAAAACTCAGAAAATAAAACTCAATTTGTAAAAAACCAGAACAATCCTTTAAAATGCAGTCTTTGATACTATAATTCTGCCTTGATAGTGATGTCACACTTTACAGTCACCTAATGGGTTTCATGTTGACGGGACGTCTGCTCTACTGTACAGCACAAAGACTAATGTTGCTACTGAAACATCCACTATGCTGCCTGCTGCCTGCTGCCTGCTGCAGCAGCGGAGACGAGAGTCCACAGCTCCAGCCCCCACCCTGCCTCCCCCTGCTGCTGCTGCCTGCCGGGTTCAGCCCACTGTGATGACCATTAGCGTCTGGTTGAGGCTGCAGGAGATAACAGGTGATTTAAGGCCCTGTACCTCAACACAGCCAGAGAGAAATGGCTGGCTGCTGCTTATCTCCCACTCCGCCATACTCCACACACTTTTACATTAGGCTCCCCTATTCAAAGCCATCTGTCTTCCCAGTCAGGGTTTGATAAAACCACCTGCGTACCTCACGAAAGGGAAGGAGCGGGAGACTGAGGAGACACACAACGCCACTCCACCTGCATACTTATACACAGAGGATCATGGTGGAAGTCGACAACACCACACTTGCTGAATACTTTATCCACGCTGACTTAGAGCCCGGGGTGACACAGTGGGACTCAACAACAATAGCTGAGCGCAGCACACAAAAGATACTGTACCTGGTTGTAAAAGAGAGACCTGAGTGTGTAACATCACCCCTAGACTAATTGCAAATCAATGGTCTTGGTGAAATGAATGTGGTGGGGATAATAATCGCCAAGGGCTGCCGTACATCAACCATTCATGCACAGTGCCAAACACTAATCACAGTAGGTGCACTAATAAAAGCTCTGGAGATGTTATCATTCCTCGGCAGAAAAAAGCATTATATGTCGTTGAGGGTTTCTACCTCTAAACAGGGCAACGACAATGACAGAAATATCATTCCTTCTGATTGCTCAGAAGGCTTTTGCATGTCTATAGGCTGGTGATTAAATCTTAACGGCATCACATATTTGGCAGCTTCCAGCAGGAAAAGGGATTACTTCATTCTTCTTGGATGTGTATATATGAGGAAATATATTCATTATCTTTAGGGCATGTGAGAAAAATGTCTGCTATCTTAAGGAAAACACACTAAAGATCCAGAGGAGATTGGATGTAAAAACAGACGGTTAAATTCAGATGTGGAGCAGGAGTTGTATAATTGCCCCTGCTTGCTGATTTTCCCACTGTAGATTCTAAGTGGGCAGTGGCTGTCTTCCTTTGGTCCTTGCTCTGTAATTGTGGTGTCATTGTGTGACAGCAGAATAGCCTCGGCAGCAGCTAAAGGACGAAAAGTTTTCTTGTGTCTGGACATCTGCTGAGAGAAGAGTGGGCTCTCTTTTTCTCTGTCCATCTGGCTTTCTTCTCTACGTCCATCTCTTTTCTTTCTCTATCTTCTACCTCTGAGTCCTCCATCTCCCCTCACTCCCTTTAGCCTGTCCCATCAAAACCTGATGACCAAGCACAAGTAAAAAGCGCCTATGCAATTATTGGTATTGCACAGGTTAATACGTTCCTCCTGATGGCAGATTATGGCCCAAGTCTTAAGTGCATGTTGCCATTGGAAGGGCTGGGGTGAGGAATATGCTGTCATCTCTGTAAGTAGTAAACCAGAGGAATTAAAAGGCCTCATTCAAGTCCGTTTGAACCCTGCACTCGGGTGATCAGGCTGGATTGGTGCCAGGGTGGCTTAGTAGTTAAAAAACCCATCGAGTAACAACAAGACAAGGAGTCTACGCTCATGCTACCAGCTCTGTGGGTGCTTTGAGCTAAATGCTAAAGTCAGCATGCTAACAATGACAATGCTGATGTTTAGTAGGTATAATGTTTACCATGTTAAACCATCTTAGTTTGGTATGTTAGCACGTTAACATTTGCTATTTGGCACTAAACAAAGTACAGCTGAGGATCATGGATTTGCAGGTCATGAACCAAAGAATTGGACAAATTGAAATTTTGACATCGTGATGAAGCTCGATGAAAAGTTAAGGGATCACCAAAGTTACATCCCGAGGAGAACATTAATATCTGTACCAAATTTCAAGGCAATCTATCCAGTATTTTAAACCACAAATGTAAACCTCATTTTGGAGCTACCGTAAAAGTCAAAGGATTCATCGTCTGGAAACCAAGACCGTCTGCACCAAACTGTTTGGCAAATCACTGGACGTCGGGATAACTCACTGGAGAAGTGAAAACTTTAACTGTGAAGATTCTCTGCAGCAGCCAGGCAAGCGTGTCCATCCCTGCCTCTGCTTATTTTGGCCGCCTTCACATCTACTGTCTCTGTCTCAAACGAATAATGCAGAACGGCAAAATTCTAATTGCACAGCATGGAGTATGATAATTGAAGTGCTCTAAAAAAATGTCTTCCATTAACACCAGGAAAGTGATGGACTGTGCTTGTGGCATTTCAATGGAAAAGTAGCCACTTTTGCCAATTGGCACCCAACCAGCTGAAGACTTATTCATAAATATCTCCAGCTATGATAAATTGACTGCCAGGCTTTTTAATAGACCCTCCCAAAAAAATCTTAACTGGCTCGAACTCCAGAAAAAGGTTTCAATGTCAGTTTGATTATGCACAGTTTAATCATATGTTAATTCAGGCACATGTATCTGACATCACCCCACAATTATCCAGTTAATATTAAAGGAAGCAGCTGTTTAAAGGAGCCTTGGATGAAAGGTATTACCTATAAGCCTTATTATGAATAAACCCTAATGTTCCCATCAATGTTAAGCATCAGAGTAATTCTACAGAGGATATTTTCTCCATCATTTAGTTTTGTTTCTCTATCGGGGGGGGGGGGGGGGATTAAAGGAGAGTGATTTTAGCTATTTATAGGGTATAACTCTTTGATTTTGGAAGATAACTAAAAACCTGATACCTGAAAACCTGAAATGAACCTGAAACCTGAACCTGTTTTGTTATTTTTTAAAGCACAAAATTCTGTCTTGTTTCCAGCCTCTCCATCCCTCTAAAGTCGGTCTGTGAGGAACGTTCTCCTGTAAGACGTGAGCATGTAGGTCTGGCTTTTGAAGCTTGGCCCAGTGAAGGTTTTATAATTCCAATTTTTTTTTTTTCTTTCCCCCCCATGCAGATGGGTGAAGTCATGGAGTCTGAAGCTTTGATTTGACATGGTGTTAGATTACTTCCTCCAGCTCCAGTCTCCCTGTGATGAAGGCCTCGCCCTTGACCCGACACTTACCTGCTCCTCTGTGATCCTAGCCATTGTCATCTCGGGTATAGTTAAGGCTGCTGGCTGCAGACTGTGAGTGTGTTTGTGTATACACATGTGAGGATGGACACGTCTGCTGGGCAGAATGCATCTGCACATGTTAACACATGGATGAGCTCTCGTACAATTTTGTGGGTTTTTATCTTTTTTGATGACCTGGAAAAATGTTATAGTGCCTTCTTTTATTGTTGGCTTTCATCCCACCCGCCTGATCCCTCCCAGTTGTCTATTGTTGGCCCTGCGGATTATGCATTGGCTCGTATTTCCCTGTGGTCTTGGTGACAGTGTTTTCAAGATCAATGGGCGCTTTTGCTTCCTTTGTGGTTGCTGTTGAAAGGACATACAGCATATAACTTTTTGTTTTACTATCACTATGGTGTAATTTCACTCTTGACACACGTTACAGTTGAGGTCAAATCATATTTCAGCTAGTGTGTTTCCTCGTAAATCTAAATGTTCAAAGAGAAAAATGTTCTAGCAATTAATTAAACATTAAGCAATATTACTTTATTAACTGCAGTTTCAGTTTGTGTTTTGAATTGAGAGCATAGACGGTAAATTAACCCAACTCTCACACATGGTGTTCATGGTGTTTTATTCTCATGCCCCCATTCAAAGCAGTGAGCCCTCGCCAGCCGCCCCTGTCGCCCTCTCTCAGCATGAGAGCGAGTTGAAATTATGAGCAAGTATTTATTAGGATGCCTGAGCACGCTGTTCATCAGCCGCACAGTGGGGGTTATTTCATTTCCCAAGTTTAGTGGAAAATTCAGGTTATTCATATCATCCCAGATGTTTGCCAATTTACTTAACATCCATAACATATGCAATACCCCAAAGCAAACAAGCTCCCCGGCTAATCACAGGTTACTCACTGAGAGGCTGATTCTAACGCTGTCAGTTTCCATGCAATATGACATAATTCTAATGTCACCCAGCCAAGGGGGCACACAGCAGAGGTTCAGTAATGAGTCTGAGTGTAACAAACTGCATGCTGCAAACACCTTTTTACTCAAAGCCCTTCAAAGGGTCGGTTCACCCAAATTATAAAAAGGGTATATTTTCACACTTACTTCCAGTGGTATCCATCTCCATACAGATAGTTTTTGTTTTCTTTGTCCTGGTTTTTGAGATATCTGTCACTGCGATTTCTGCATCCACACTAACAGAATGGGAGCGAATGCAGTTTTGATTGTAGTGCTCACATCATTGAAAAATTCAATACCAGCGTGTCTTTCCAGAAACAATGGATGTCATGCAATAACCACTCATATGAGCAGATTTGTTCTTACGTTTTACAAGTGATTGTGGCATTTAACAATTTTAGTTTTAATGAATTTACCCTCAATATGTTACCAAAATCAACTCAAATAAAATAAAACTTAACATTCTGTTTATCATATCAGTGTGATGCATTGTGGTTTGCCACTAGTTTGCTTAGAGTTTTTGCTCTTAGGTTGTATTGGTACAAATGTTTTGGCATTACAGCTACAACAACTTAACACTTGCTAGGAAAATTCTCACACTCTAATAGCTGCCTCTGGGTCTTCATGCAAGTCAAGGAACTGAGGACTGATGTCCCCTTGACCACCAGTTATGGACACTTTGCTTTAGCAAGATGTTTTTGGCAGCTGACTTAATGTCAAACCATTTCTTCTTTATTTCTGTCACCCTACAGCTTGGCAATGACACAGTGTTGACAGCTTTGGTAATATTTTCTTCTCCTTTGGTCCCGACTGACACAGCTAAATTTGTTACGTTTAGTTTTTTTCCTCTGCTAATTTCAGATAACAGCACTTCAAGCTCGACTGTGTAAAGTTCTTCTTTTTACTCTTGGGAGACATTTTTGTGAATGAAACTTGCCCACAAATGGAGCACAACAGGTAGCTTTATATAGCAACGTGGGTGTGTGGATTATGCTAATGACCAAATCTCACACCTTCTCATGAACAGGTGGCATTCATTAAGTTGAAACAGGCGATTTACAAGTTTGTGCTGTTAAGAGGGTTTCGTGAATTCAACTTGGAACACTCGTACGAGCAAACCTCACAAAAAAAGTAAAAGAGGTTTAGGATAAGATTACAAAAATGTTCTTGCATGAGGCCCAATGTCCCTGGATAATCCATATATACCTCACTGTGATCATTTTTCATGGAAAATACTTTCTACTGAAGATACAGACCCTAAGAAAACAGTTGACAGCAAGCTCCGTGGCTGGTTGGATACCTCTACTGGTACTGTAAGTGAGAAAAATGTTTTTGTTGTTATTTAAGTGAAGTGACACTTTACTCCATTAACATACAGTTTTTCCCTTTTTTCCCTTTAAGTAGCTTTCAGGTTAGTTATTCCACACCGCCTGACAGTATCATATATAATGTGTATCGACTTGTTCCAGCTCTTCATTTAAGCTAGTGTACGACATGTTTACTGTGTGAAATATTCAAATATTGTAGGTGTTTTTTGCATATTTTTATACACATTTTTACACACAAAATGCAACCTGACACATTTGGTATCTTTGGAAACACTGGGATGGGACTATTTTTGGCTGCATAGCATGTTTGTAAGGACTGTCCCACCTGCAGGTGAGGTTTAAGAGATTAAAATTACTGATGACTGTACAATCTTCTGCTTGTGGCATGCTTATTCAAAAACACAACAATGTATATTTGCTTCACTTTGGCTTTTGCAGATCAACATAAATATACTGTAACCCTGCTGTAGACTGTGATGGGTACATGTGAAAGTTCAACTTGAATAATGAGATGCAAAGCGGTAATGTGCAGAACTGTGTCTTCAGATTGTCACAGGATGAACTTAGTTGAGCCTTTATTCATCCAGGGAATGTTTTTGCTGAGCAGGCATGTTCTTTTGCATACTTGCTCTGTTTTAGCTCTGCTCTACTTCACAGTCCGACTCCTATATTAAGTAGATTCCCACCTGGGAACTGCCCAGTGCAACCACAGTGTTCCACTGTCGGGTGCTGAGCAGCTTCATTTGGGCAATTCAGTGTCAGATTGGTTTCTCAAAAGCATCTCAGCAGCCGTTAGTGCAGTGAGGTCGAGTCGTCGTTCTCTGTCAGGTTTTTACCAGCTGTTCTGAGGAAGGCAAGAATGGTTTGTCTAGCCTGTGGGGTAGGACAAGACAGAAAGTAAGCCTCAGCCTCCTTCTAGATTAATAATGCAGTGACACTATTCAGAGTATCCACGACTAATCCAAGCCCCTGAGAGCCCCACAGTATGTTGGTACCTCCATGTAAAGGCTTTTGCTGCTGAGCCTTGTGCGCCACCGAGCTCGCCCAAAATCCCAGTCTAGCTGTCCCAAAAGAGTTCCTGCTCTATCTGCTGTGTGCCGCAGTTGCAGAGAAGGCCTGCCACACAAGGGTGTCATGATCAATATTCCTGAGAGTGCCTGCCAAGGCCCCTCCGAGATGAGGTAAAGACAGATTTTATCTACTGTGTGTGTGTGTGTGTGTGTGTGTGTGTGTGTGTGTGTGTGTGTGTGTGTGTGCGTTTGAAAGGAGTGGGGGTTGTGAGATGGAGCGAGTGAGCAACAGAAAGACAGATGGAGTAAGAGTTAGATGGAGAGAGTTCGACACCGACTGAACAGCCAGGCTCCATCGGAGATAAATGTAGGGGGATGCACTCTGAATAATTTATACACGCCAAAAATAAAATCAAAAACCTTGTTCTCGCTCCTTACAGATAGATGAGTTCTCTGGGATCCCGGGAGACCCGCAGACAAAGTAGCGAGGGTGGGAGACTGAGCTGGGACACGGCAGCATGCAGGTCTTAACATATTATCCAGCCACTATTAGTGCATGATTCATATGGTTAATGAACATTTATATTTCATTGTGGAATAACTGGTATGGATTGGGAAATAAACAAAGGCGATCATGCAGGAGCGTAATTTACACATGCTCGAGTAACCTGCAAAAGCTCTGCATCACCTGTATCGACAGAATGTGCAGAATGACAGCAAGGTGTGTTTTTAATCTTTCAGTGCTGAAACAGATGTACTAGTGACATGCAACCTCAAGGCAGATACCAGATTTAAATGTCAAAACTGTACTTTGCATAAAATTGGTAATTACTTAAGAATATCTCTGATAACAAATACGTATTTCTCTGTCAAAATATCTCATGTATCATCATGGGAACATCAAGAAAGTGAATGATGTTGAATTAATTATACATTTATATAAATTATTGACATAATTTAGAGTTAAGTCTGCATGATCCTCATTTTACATATATGTTGGACCATTCATTCTCTCTCTTGAAAACCAATAAAACAAAAAAAGGCAAGAGAAAGAAAGAAGGAAGCTTTGTTGCTGGATGAAAAAACTCCCCCTTCTGTTTTAGAAACTTACAGAGATCACCAGCTGAAGAAGCACCAAATCCATGGATTGTCCCCTGACAGCACAAAAGTCCTGCCATCCAGCCTCAGGATTTCTCATTGTGCCTTTTAGTAGCTCTGTCCAAATCTTCAGGTCACACAAGGCCTGCACAGAACAACTGCTGGCCAGCACTACAGTCAGTTTGTTGTGAGACTGCTAATGATATCTCTGAATCCAACACTTTCACTTACACACAGTAGAATTTCCCTGACAATCTGATGGATCGTCTTTCATTTTAAGTTTACCCACATAGTCGGACATCCAGTGGCGTCCATCCTCATTTCTTACACATAATTTAAAGTGAATTGCCTTCCCCTTCCCTCTGCCTCTCTGTGCCTCTCTAACATTAGTAGGTAACAAAGCCATATTTCTTCTGCGGTTTATGAGATTTATGTTGGAAAAACTTACACATTCACATTTAGAATTTTACTTTCCATTTGTCTTCTGTCACCTGAATCCCCATATTCACAAAAACCTGCATTTCCGTTATAATCTAGCATCAAACATGCTGATTAGACATACATTTGAAACATTATAAACGCAATCTGTTGTTAGTTAAGATGGATATTTCATCAAAAAAGGCTTGGATCATTTCACTTCTTCTATAACATGTAACTGTTTCCATATGGCAACATCATGTTTGGAACCATTTCCTCTTAAATGTAGAGTTGCTGTCTCCATTCACTGTGAAGTCTGTCACTTGTAATTTCAATGTGTTTAAATACAATATGAGTGTTACAGTAATGCATTTCCATTTCCTCATAGTGTAATTTGTTTCAAGTCAAGATGAGAAATATAGATAAGAGTTTTATGGTAAGGCAGCATAATTTCGAGAACTACTCTTATTATAAATGATAACTCTGCTCAAAAATATATCTGGTACAATATTTATGAGCAAAAGCAATATTAGAGTAATACAGAATTTGGTTACATAGTGAATAACAGACTAGAAAAAGACACTGGAAGATATGCAGGAGAAAAGTTAACAAGAGGTTCGTCACACAAACACACACATGCAGATAAAGGCAAACAAAAGTAAGCAGACCATAAAATGTAGCAATCAAAGCAAAAGTAGTGGGAAGAAACAACAAGACCAATAGTCTCTTGCCTTGTTAGTTGTCCCATGAGGCTGCAATGCTCATTACACACCAGGGAAACAAATTTGTTATGTGGATAAAAAAAAATTGGGATTTTGATCTTTACCACCTTCAGGCAAAAGAAAATTGACTTGAGGGTGCCACTAGAGGAAAGGCCATGTTCCATAAGTAAAGAAACATGGCCTACAATGTTGTCCACACAGCTCTACAATATTAAGGTTGGCTCAGCTTCTATCAGTGTAAGCTGTGCTTTGGCTCAGCTGAGTTGAATGCGCAGATGGCATGTTAACATGTCTCTAGCAAATCTTATGGCATTCCATCCAATACAGTTGTTGAAATATTTCACTCTGGACCAAAATGTGGGACTGAGCAAAAAACTGGTTCAACAAAATCTCTGCTCAAAATGTCCATATTTTAGGGCCTCCGTGCTGAACATGACATTGGTTGCATGTTTGAGGAAATGTGGGTTGAAAACCATATCTGATAGTATATTTATGAGCAAGATTATCAGGGGTAAAAATGTTTTTATTGAGTGTGCCATGGACAAATTGAGCTACTCGCATGTGCCTGACTTGGTAAACATTTAATAAACCATTTTTATGGAACAGAGGTAATGTCCGTATCTTGGTGTTGCAGATTTATTATATTTTACTGCGTGTTTCTGGTGCCTGGAGATAAGTTGTAATTGAGATGAGTGCTAGTCAAGACAGAATTACAATAACTAACTAAGATAAAATGGTAGAATATAGAAAAATTGTTACTCTTGTTAATGGGATGGTAAAATTTCCAAATAATTTAGCCCCAGATGAATCCACAAACCTGTCAACCCCGTAAGAATATCATCACTATCGTGTTTTGTTTTTACAAGATCCAGGTAAAATTTATAGGAGTTGTAGGAACTCAGACAATTCCTATTACACTTTCCATTATTAGCAAATACTGTATTTCTTCATCACTCCTTTTGAGGTCATTGGTGACACTTTGACACAATGGGTCAGAGTTCAAATTGATTGAACTTTTGGCCCAGTGTTTTACCTGCCGCTACCTGCTGAGTGCTGAACTGATGGAAAAATGCCTTAAGCTGTTTCTTTTAATGGCCACTATAGGCTGGCTGGCTGGCTTCAAGAAGGTCACCAGAGAGAGTGAAAGGAAACAGACAGCAATAGACAACCAGTGGTAAGGTTCATCTCAGTGACAACATCCTTTTAAAATTAGCTAATAATTCAGTTATAACTAGCCAACATACCAATAACACAATTTACATTGCTAAATAGTCATCAATCTTCCAATTTACCTAGAATTTCCACATTAGATTTGTTTTAATATTTTGATTTGGCACATTCACCAGAGAGGTCACAGAGCAAATTAGATGCAAACCATGTTTCTTTTCAAAAAAACGCTGCATGGCTAGTGGTGGTGGATAATTAGAATAAATTCAACAACATGAAAACCAGTAAACGCCAGTGAAGTCTATTTTCCTTCTCTTATTTTGAAGTGTGAAAGTGTTTCCTGTAAGCTATCAGACAAACCTGATTATCAAACAAACCATGTCAACCTGGGTAATTAGGGATATCAGGTTACTATGAACAATGTGAATACTTTAATTGAGCTATTGTGGTTGTGCACAATAATCAGGTGCAGTTTTCCCACTTGTCATGTGCTGGCTTTGTCTTCTTCAGAGTATCTATTTCACATTAGACTACAATCTCCCCTTTAGCCTCAAGGGGTCACTGAGTCATTTAAGTTTTCAGATTTTCAATATTGGATTTTTTTCCCTAAGGGGAAAGCAAGATAATGATTTATTGCATTGAGGGTTTTAATGGCTGCCTCTACCAGCGTCCACTGAAACTAGACCAGTGTCTCAGTGAGGCCCTGAAAGGCTCTGACAGCCAGCACTGCAGAGGTCTACTTTAAAAGTTTCTTCAAATCTGGTGTTTCAGTACCATTTTTGAAACTCTGCTTGAGAAGTGTGCTCTTTAGCTGTGAATGAGGTATTGCAATGAAAAAAAAAATCTTCTTGTGATAATATCTCTCCCTGTTTGGCAAATCACACAATAGGTAAAAGATTTTGACTAAATCCTCCTTCACATAGAAATTTTAATAACACCCTCTCCATCCCCTCACCCCCTCCTCCCTCTCGCTGGGATCTGCTGAGTGTGGGGGTACACGTGTATTCTGCTGACAAACGGGAATCCAATTATTTGATCTGACACTAAAGTGCTGACTTCACAGAGACACAGAGAGGCAGGCCGTCTGCTGGATCCCCAGGCCTGAGGATGCACGGGAGCCCATCTGCTGGGGGCATGGCCCTGAGGTGTGTGTGTGTGTATGTGTGTGTGTGTGTGTAAGTGAGTGAATACACCTGTATAAATACGTTGTGGGGACTATAATAGCTTCCCACAATCACATTAACGGGACTCAACTCCAACGTGAGGACCAAAAGCTTTAAGGTTAACTAGTGAATTTTAGAGGCTGTCCTCACAAGAAAAACAACAGCATCTTTTCTTCAGTCTTTTGTTCAAATGCTTAAACCAACCTATGTTTACGTTTTCCTTACAAGCATCCTTGTGATGCATTGTTGTGTGCATTGTCCTCATTTGTCACGACAGACAACCTCTTTCACATCATACAGCGTCATTTCATCCATTGATAATTAAAAAAATATTGACTAGAGCAGATCTAATCAAGGAGTTTTTAGTTGTCAAAACTTAACCAATTCTTAACTATAGAGGTGGAAAATCAGAAAACGATATGATTGATGATCATATGAATTATTTTTGTAAAAGGCATATAAATAGCTTTGAAAAGCACTACCAAATGACCTATTTGTTGTTTAAGTGTGATGACTTGTTGAATTTTTAGGTTAAGACTTGGATTAGTGTTAAGGTTGCAGTGGTTAAGGTTAATGTAGTCCTCGAGAAAATGTAGATCAATACAATGTTCTTGCAAAAATGTGTGTACACGTATGTACATAACCTCTTTAAATAAATATTAAATCCTATGTACTTGAATGTAATTGGTGTATAAAAATAAAGCATTTAATGTGTGCGTGAGTTTTAGACCTTCAGAGTGGGGACATTTTCGCAAAATAAGGACCATTACTCACTTGTTCAAGGGACTGTTTGTTGGCTAGACTGTTTAAAGTTAGAAGACTCTGGGAGCATCCTCACATGTACAGTACTACTGTGCGTAGGTGTAAAGGTTTGCATCTGTTTAGGGGGTCACAAACGGCACACATGATGTGAATCTGGTACGGTACATTAAATCCAACCTACAAAAGTCAATACTGAAGAGAATATAATTCTCAGAGCAATGACAGCACCTGTATGTGAACAGTGCTGTGCTACAGTGTTGTGTGAATCATAGATCATCTTGAAGGTTACTGCATAAGTTGTGGTATTACCAGCTATCTGCCTGTTAATAGCTTCCCACACAAGTGGTCAGATTTTAGATTTAGATTGAAGTAAAATGGTTGTGGTTATTTAAGATTTAATGAAAAGTTATTTTCCAGAATATGTATAATCAATACTAATCAGCTGCTTTGATCTACCTTTCTTTCCAGTTCTGGAGTTTTTAACTCAACTCAAATTAGCGTTTCCCTGCTGAGGCTCTTAAATTCTTTTTTCCTTTTGTGTAGTGAAAGTATTTGACCTTGTCTGACCATATTGTCCTAACTCAAAATGAAATGCAGGGCAACGGGGATAGGACCCAGATGCAGACAGATGAGGCAGCTGGATGATTTTGGTGATTTACTGAATAGAGCTCACAGGCAGGCAGACAGGTAACTGGTAGACAGGCAATAGGCAGGCAGGTTGAGGTCCAAGCTCGGGTTACAGAAGCTTGTAGTCAAAACACAAGGTACAGGACAAGGCACATGGCAACTAGGAATAAACTGACAAAGGATCTGGACAGGTATATGTAGTGAGTGGCTGATAAGGGCAAGGAGAACAGGTGAGCATCAGAATGAGGAAGTCTGGAAAGTCTGAGGGCGTCTGGTGGACGGCTCAAGGATGGCAGTCTGGGGAGTAGGAAGAAAGAACATGGCCTGTGAGAAGTGAGCAGCGGCTGGAGACAGGGACCAATAGAGAGGGTAATGCAGGGCTGGGGATGAGAGTGTATGGCTGCAGGAAGTGACTGAGAGGCAAACTCACAAGTACAAGCCAGAGAGCAACTTTAAATCAACATACAGGACCTTCCTGGCAATTGTGACGTCTATGAAAACGGAATAAAGTCTTTTTGTTGGTCAGGTCCCTAAACTTCAAAACCCCCTGAGGAAATTAGGTTGCCACAATGTAATGCCATCCTTGACCATGGTACACCAACAAAGGTGTTTTCACTTATTGTGCCTTATTAGATCTTCTTGTCCTTACTGTGCAGGCATGCCAAGACTGTGCTCGATGGGCCTTTATCTGACACCGTTAGCTTTGTTGCATTGGTTAGGATGGGTCAACTTCTCATGATGAAGTCAGATGGATTTCGCTTCCCATTCATTTCTATGTGGAACGGCATGACGCATTCGCTTCCAGGTGCGATTTGAACCCGCGTCTTTAGCTTTGTGCCAAAATTGTGAGACTCTCCAATGTCCAGCCAGTTTAGAGAAAGGAGAAGGGATTGGCCTCTCATTCAGAAAATGTTCTTTGTTCATATTCTTGTTTTATAGCTGCATGGTGAAACAATACAAGCAGCTGAGAAGAATGGGTGCTACTTGGCTGCAGAGAGTGCAAGGACAGTGACAGAGGTTAATGACAATAAAGTGTTTGATAAAATGCTGTAATTTACAACGTTGACTGCTGCTGTTAGCCTGCTACACTAGCCCCCACAATTTGTATTAAAACCCTACTCATGTTATTTTTGCCAAACGGCGCAAGTAAATTTCGACAGGCAAAAAAGTGATCTGACTGCAGCTTTATTGATGCATCTACTGTAGATTGATGACTCCACACAAGTTCCAGCATAGTTTGATCCAACTTCAACCCAAGCAGAGCAAGAATCAGCAAGAATAAATGAAAACACCTGTGTGGGTGTTAAGGGCCATTAAAGGGGTTATGAATGGCATTTTAAAATTACATTAGATTATTTCCAGCTGCACTTGTGGATTGCTGTATGGCACAAAACAAGACGAGGACAACAAAGTGTGGTAGTGATCAGTTAGTAATGGAAAAATCTATTTCAACGCACAACACAGAAAAAAAACACTATAAAAGGGGAACGGGAACAGTATCAACATCCTTTTTGTAGCTAGAAGGGGATATAGGTGTGACGACACTCTGGACAGGCTTTCCTACTAGCCTCTTCTTGAAGGTTTCTGCTGTTGGGGTTTGTTTGGTTTGGTACAAGAAGATGAAATAAAACATGAATAAAATATTTTTTGAGAATCATTCTGTCTTGATTTGTCATTAAGACACTAATTGTGAATTCCCAGTAAATACTTAGTAGATACTCATTAGTTTTACAGGGTGATGCTTTACTTTACGTACTTGATGGGGCACAAAAAGAGTAAGCAATGGCAAGATATTTTGTGTACCTTATTGCTAAGTGTTACCAGTTTCGTTATATTTGGTACGATTGCATTTGGTTGTTTGCTGCACCATCTTGTTTTCACTATGGTATTTGCTTTCGTTTCTCACTTTTCTTATTAAATGTCTCGTGTGTGGTCTCACCTTTTTGTCAAACCCGGTTGTGAACAATTGGAAAGGTAGTTCACTTTTGAGCAACACTAGCACTGTTGTGACTGGCTGATTATACCAAGGGTTCATAGCTGACAATATATTGATGTGTGAAAATACTCCATGTGTTACCTTTAGATCATGTTAGGACACACTTTAACAAATGGATAGAATTTAGTCTTTTGCCTCATTTATTTGCCTTTTTTATTCTTGAATTATTAATGTTTTATTAACAGCAAAGTGTTAAAATGAAGATTATGGTTGTTATGTTTCCCTCTATTTTTTCCTCACTGTAGTCATTACTCTTGTGTCAGCCTATGGAAAGTATTTTGGGGGGCATTTTGGACAGTTGAGAGTTAACAGGTGGTAAAGGGGAGAGAGTGAGAGAATCAAACCAGTATATGGTATGGTGTCTTAACCAAAAGGTCATTGGGACGTCCCAAGAGAGTAGACTATCGTCCACCTCCTTTAACATACAGTACATACACTGGGGCAGCATGTCATGCGTGAAGGTCCATGCTTTCTCCATCAGTGGATGTGGACGCAGCTTGTGTCTGGCAGAACAATGGTAAAAGCCATTGGCCGGCATGATACAAGATTTTTTTAGAGCCTCCAGTGGCTCATTTGTCTCTCTGTTAATGATGGCTGAAGATAGTTGATGAGTGGGGTCTGTCAGACATGGTGGAGGAGCCTGATGAAAAGTTCACTTGTCTCAGAGCAATTAAGCTCTCAGGAAGTTGGTGTCACACCAAAAGGTGATGTATGAAATGGACTGCTGGTAGGCTGTCAGAGAGTTTTTGTCACAGAGGACTGCAGGGATGGTAGTATTGTCAGAGTGTCTGAGGGAGATGGTTAGCAGAGTAACCAGTGGAGAGTGAATAGAGAGAGATGCGCAGAACACAGCTTTGCTGGGGGTGGGTGGGGGTGTTACAGTGATGATGATAAATGAAGGTCTGTTGTAACAGAGCCTGAACACCAGTGGGAGCAAATAGGGTGGAGGAAATTCTTGATCATTTCATTGTGGTGGACAATTTTACAAAAGTATGCCTAAGAAAAAGAGGAGTATTCAAGTATAATTGCCAGGAGGGAAATCTTTAAAGTCAGTGACATATACCACCTGTGACAAGGAGGTCACAACTATTGCTTAATTTTAAAGAGTTACAAGTAAAAAGAGGTTCTGAACCACTGCTCTAAGGGATCACAAGATTAATCTGAGGGGTAACGAGATGATTAATAAATTAGAATGAAAATACAAATCATGTTAATTTTTCTGACTTTTCTCCAATCTTTACTTGAATATTGTGAAATATTAGATAGTTTTAAATGTTCAAGCATCTAAAACTATTCAAATAAAACAATCTGATAAGAGAACATCACTCTTTGGTGATCTTCTCACAACTCACAGACATACACAACCTGGGACGAGAAATCACAAATAGATTGTGTCACTTTAAGGGGGAACCGCTGGTGTAAGTTTTCTTGAGTGCAGGGCATGGTAATAAACACAATAATGATGTAAAAGTTAAAGGTCAGGTTATAGATGACACTAAAATATAACACTAAAATCCCATTGGCTTGAAGCCGCCACTTCCTGTCTGGAATGCACCAGATATGTATTTTAGTGCAGTCATCCATGGAGCCTCCCGGCATTAAAGTCACATGCTCCTTCCAATCATATATAACTATGACCTTACTCAACCAGCTAGGCGATCCATATAAATAGATTTGATTCGTCTTTTTTTCTGCATACTCCACAGCTCAGTGCTGCATCCTTTTTGCTTCAGCCACCGCCTGCTTCCCAGCAGTTTAAGTCCCTCAACCTCCTCCTGTATTAGGATTTAGATTTATGTGAATTCAGCATGTTTGTCTATTCAGCACGAGTTTATATCCATTTAACTGTTGTGGATCTCTGCCAGCAGGACTGTGAGCTCAGAGGAAAGTGTGTGCAGACTTGTGCCGGAGCCATACGGCCAAACAAATGTTATTGTTGCAAAAAATTGATGATGGTGTCCTGACTAAAATGTGAAAGGTTTTTTAACATGGTGCTGCTTCCAGCCGAGCATGATAGACATGTGTTCTTTGCCTTAATTCAGTCCTCCTCTGCCTTCATATTAGTCACGGTAAAAAGTCCTTAGTGACTGTATCTATGCTAAAGAGTTCCACAAATAAACTGACATTATCTGTGCTTCTTTTTGCACACAGTCAAGCGTAGTTCACCTCAGAAGAATCAATGCGCTTCCCTACATTCTTTTACAATATGAAAATCAAGTTTCACAGAGTGGAATAATTCATTAAATTAAAGAGGAAGACTTCATTTGGGTTTGCCAGTGTTTCGGTGTCCATGGAGAGTGTGTTTATATAATATACACATCATCTCATGCTCCTTATACTGTCACTCACCTGAAACTCACAAGGAGAGATGAAGTCTCCACCAGGAAATAATCCCTCAAAAACATGTTGCCTCAAACTTGTCACATCCATATTTTTATATTTAGGGCATCTTTGTACCTGAGACAGTTGTGACAGCGTAAAGTCTGCATTTTGAGAAGCACAAAAAATAGAAATGTAATGAAATGTAATGCATTGCAAATTGGCTTGTAACCTAAACGTATACAGACTTAAAGACTGTGTTAAATCAGTCCAGACTGAATCGCTCTTGGTTCATTGTTATATTTAAATGTTATCATCCATCACCTTCTAACATTTGTTTTGAGGTTCTTTCCTGCAGTCATAAATGTGAAATTTGTTCTTTTCTGTGTGGATCTGAAAGTTGGACAGTTGTCAAGGCTGATATAAAAAAGCTGGAGTCTTTCCACAACAGATCCCTAAGAAACACTTGCCTTGTGTTCTGGCTCAACAAGATATCCAACCAGGAGCTCTACGCTCAAACCCAAAGCCATAATATCCTCCATGAGATCACACTGATCACTGAACACTGTGCTGGCTAGGACACATTGTGAGTAGAGACCAGAACCAGATTCTACAAACAGCCTCAGACGAACACTATCAAGCACAATAAATAGAGGAAGACCTAAAGCTACCTTGTTAAGAACACTAACAGACGGACTTGGCCACATGAATCTGACACAAACAACATGGAGCCAATGAGAGTAGCTTTGTACATTTACTAGCACATTTAAGTTTTGTTAAGTATTTACATAATATGCTCCTATACACTTCTACTTCACCACTGTTCAAAGGGAAAATTGCACTTTTTACTTTCTATCTGACAGCTTACTTGTTTGACAAAGACTCATTTATTTTACTGATTAATCATCCAAAATTAGAAAAAGTAGTTAAAGTAAAAACTTAAGACAAAGTGGGTAAAATCATACCATTGGTCCCTTTTAAACATTATGTATTTCTTACCATGCTTGTTACGTTTGTTTAGCCAGTACCATCTTCATCTGTAGCATTGCTAGCGCTTAATATCGGGTGTTTGTGTTTAGCATGATTTTTTTTTTTACAGTTATTATGAACATTTCACAAATGTTGTTAACGCTCAGGCTTTGTTTACTGTCTTGTTGAGTTAAACATTAGCTTCCTTTATTCTTACTTCACTTTCCTGGAGGTATTGACCTTATTTTCCACGACAACAAGGGTGACGCCATTGCGTTCGTTTTGTCATCCTACTTCCGGACATTCTACT
>LKNJ01001579.1:0-88037 GCA_002120245.1 Maccullochella peelii | reverse complement strand
GAGTGAGCGAGACATTGACTCACTGATCCACACCACCAGGATCTACAGCAACAACATTGGAATGTCATGCGGACTAGATAAGTGTGGTCGGATGGTATCCAAGAGAGGGAAGGTAGTCAGAACTGAAGGGATTAGACTACCAGCAGGCAACATAGCAGATGTTGAGGACAGCTACAAGTACCTTGGGATCCCGCAAGCAAATGGGAACCATGAAGAGGCCGCAAGAAGATCAGCCACAGCCAAATCAACAAATCCTACNATAGAGTAAGGCAAGTCCTGAGAAGTCAGCTGAATGGGAAGAACAAGGTCCGAGCTATCAACACCTACACCCTGCCCGTCATCAGATACCCCGCTGGCATAATAAACTGGCCAAAAGAGGAGATGGAAGCCACCGATATAAAGACAAGGAAGCTCCTCACAATGCATGGAGGATGTCACCCCAAGTCCAGCACCCTGAGACTGTACACTAAGCGAAAGGAGGGAGGCCGAGGACTAGTGAGCGTCAGAGCCACTATCCAGGATGAAACGGCTAAGATCCATGAGTACATCAGGAAGATGGCCCCAAGTGATAAGTTGCTTAGTGAATACCTCAGGCAGCAGAAGCACAAGGAGGACGAAGAACAGGTGGAACCATCATGGGAGGACAGACCCCTGCACGGTATGTACCGCCGGCAGATAGAAGTGGCTGATATCAACAAATCTTACCAGTGGCTGGAAAAAGCTGGACTGAAAGACAGTACAGAGGCAGTAATCATGGCAGCACAGGAACAGGCTCTGAGCACAAAATCAATAGAGGCCGGGATCTACCACACCAGGCAGGACCCCAGGTGCAGACTGTGCAAAAGTGCCCCTGAGACAATCCAGCACATAACAGCGGGGTGCAAGATGCTAGCAGGCAGGGCGTACATGTAGCACCATAACCAAGTGGCTGGCATAGTGTACAGGAACATCTGTGCCAAGTATGAGCTGGAAGTCCCAAGGTCAAAATAGGACACACCTGCCAAGGTGGTCGAGAATGACCAAGCTAAGATCCTGTGGGACTTCAGATACAGACTGACAAACAGGTGATGGCGAACCAACCGGACATAGTAGTGGTGGACAAACAGCAGAAGAGGGCAGTAGTGATAGATGTAGCAATCCCAAGCGACTGCAACATCAGGAAGAAGGAATACGAGAAGCTCGAGAAATACCAAGGGCTGAGAGAAGAGTTAGAGAAGTTGTGGAAAGTGAAGTCAACAGTGGTCCCCGTGGTAATCAGAACACTCGGGGCTGTGAATCCCAGACTGGGAGAGTGGCTCCAGCAGATTCCAGGAACAACATCCGAGATCTCCGTCCAGAAGAGTGCAGTGCTAGGAACAGCTAAGATACTGCGCAGGACCCTCAAGCTCCCAGGCCTCTGGTAGAGGACCCGAGCTTGAAGGAGTAACAGACCGCCCGCAGGGGNGGTGATGGCGAACCAACCGGACATAGTAGTGGTGGACAAACAGCAGAAGAGGGCAGTAGTGATGGACGTAGCAATCCCAAGCGACTACAACATCAGGAAGAAGGAACACGAGAAGCTCGAGAAATACCAAGGGCTGAGAGAAGAGTTGGAGAAGATGTGGAAAGTGAAGGCAACAGTGGTCCCCGTGGTAATCGGAACACTCGGGGCTGTGACCCCCAAACTGGGAGAGTGGCTTCAGCAGATTCCAGGAACAACATCCGAGATCTCTGTCCAGAAGAGTACAGGGCTAGGAACAGCTAAGATACTGCGCAGGACCCTCAGGCTCCCAGGCCTCTGGTAGAGGACCCGAGCTTGAAGGAGTAACAGACCACCCGCAGGGGCGAGGGGGCAATTTATTTTTATTTTTTTTTATCGATATAGATGGATATATAGATATCATTGTATTGAGTGGTATTAAGCTGTAAGCTGCAGGTGGCAGTGGTTAATTAGCATGAAGTGTTAGCTAGCTGGCCTGGTTGTGTTGGCAGCATTTTGTGGCCCCGTTTTGCACTGTGATAATCATAGCCTGGCTTCCTTTTAAAGACAGGGCCAACCCACCCACCGCTCCCTCAGCTGCTTGTTTTGTTCCCAGCACTGAGAGTAGTCATCTGATGCCCGCCTCCTGTTGCCAGCTGCTGCCCAGCCAGCCTCTATCACAGGTATCCAATAGGGCACATCATGTATTGTAGCACAGCCATGTCCGCTCCACTGTGGTGTGGCACTGGGGTTGCCAAATTCTCATAAGCACTATTGAAGTAATCAATCTAATGAAACCCAGAGGTGCTGTTCTCTCTGCTGCATTTATCGGTGGTTAGAAAACGTGTCCAGCATGTTGGCAGCTGGGAATACATCACAGGGTAGGTGAATAAGCATCACCCCTCCACATTAGCTGTTGAAGGGCCCTTAAGTCAGGCAGTTATGGGTTAAGGGGATGTACTGCCTTAAATTCAAACGTGCACCAGCCATCTTTCTAACTGTCTTAACTTTGTAGTTTGTCGTAAGAAATATTTATTGTAATGGGTCTTTAAACACCCGGTTAACGACAACAGATGGAAATTAGCTTTAGCTCATTTTAAAACAAGCATAAGCTCATTTACTGTTCACTGTTGATTAATGAGGATTGTCCCTGACAAACAAACAAATTAAACTAAACAGTAAAAGACTGTGCTTACCCTGGGTAGCTGGCAAGGTGTGAATGTAATGCATGTTTTTTTCTTTAAAAAAAAAAAGAGCCTCAGCGCTTGGTCAACTTTCCCCAGATAAATGAGGCTTTAAAACATCAAAGTAATGAAATGGGTGTGAGAAATGCTTAATTTGTTGTGTGGGTCCTAACACTCTGACTAAAAGCATCCATGTGCACACAGCATCTTGTAACAGTGTTAGCACGAGCTTGAACCCAAATTGAGGCACAGGAGGCAGGATAATCATTGTTTAAGGATAGTTTAGTTAGCAGGCAGGTGTTCACTTGGGTAGTAAAATCACACATAAATCTAGTAAAGCAAGATCGAATTAACATTTTTTTTTCCAATATATATGTATGCAGTTAATATTATTGTATGATAGACAGACTTTAAACACTGGTGCATATCCTCATTTAGGCTTGATTTAAGGGCCTTTAATCAATGTTTTACTTTAATACATTTGGCATCAAAATTTTTCATTCTTGGCTTTCATTCAAGAACAGTTGTTATTCTGTCTGACAAAGACATGGGTCTCTTGAGCACATATAAATCTAAACGACATACTTTATTTTTACACTTTCCATCTATAGATTTTACTTCAGCACTGTGGCAACTAGGAACATCAGACAAAAAAATTAATATAATCACCAAACATACAGATTGAGGGAATATATCATTTGTCCATACCATCACATTGTGTGGGATTATTGTTACTATATCATGTAAATAATCTCACAACCTCTGAGCTTTACCTTAAGACCCTTTGGCGGGATCGAGACGCCCGAGTTGGGACCACTGCTATCTAGTGTCGGATTATACCTGTTTCACTGTGGATTAAAAGTGGCAAACACACATAGACACACTCTATAGACTAATGTGCTTGTAGTTCTGTGTACCAGTAAGTAAATTCCAACAATTACTGCACTGCATTCTCTGTTGGTTCACGGATAGAGGAAAGAGCAGATGTGCACCCAATCAAAGCCAATTTTACCCCTGTTAGTTCTCGGTGGATGAATTTCACATTTGGGCCTCTTTTAGAAAATTCAGGAAAATTGTAATCGCACGGTGTCCCCTAAACTGCCTTATCATTAACACAGCTCTCTGCAGATTCGTCCATATGATCGGAGGGCATGTAGTGTGTTGAATGAAAGTGCTGCAGAAACTGAAGCTATTCATATAGCACACCGACTGAATTACTCAGACTGTCTCTCTGTATAGCAAAATGTTTCCATTGTTTCCAACAAAGAAGCATTTGACTGAAGCCATTAGGCTCTAGTCTGACTGGGAGACCCACCATCACTGCGCTGTTGCAGCATGTGACGATCACAGGTCTTGTGCTTTATGGATGCCTTTAAATGACTGATGGCTTCAGGGGACAGTGAATTGAGTTTTATTTAACCTTTTCTTTTAAGAGTTTTTAACTCTGTGTATATTATTATTATTATTATTATTCATATTATTATTATTATTATTCCCTCCTCTTGAAATGCACACAGAATAGCAGCAGTTAATTTTAATCTACTGCCTTTAGCTCTGGCTTGCTGCTGAAATGCCTAATGCAGCTAATTAGCATCTTGATTGGCCAATCTGAAGCAATCCCCCCTCCATCTCTGACAGCATTAGTCATGTAATATGCAGACAAATGCACGGCTGATCACAGATCCCCTGGAGTATGGATTAGCAACCAAGTATGTTCCATGTCAGTCCTTTTGTCCACATTATGAGCTATACTTTATGGCAGCCCCGTGTTTAAAATATAATCAGAACTGTGCTGCTTGTTTGACAGATTCTGTCTGCTCGCTATTTATCTTTACCAGCCTTGTAAAGAATACAGCACAATTTGATGTTTATTGATTCATGATTTGATTTTTGTAGTGTGATGTGTGTCCTCCTCTGTTTATTGACACTGGATTTAAAAAAACTGTTTTTCTAAGTGTAGCAGTGCAATGATGCAACCATCAGACATGCATTTCTTTCTGCCTGAATCAATGCAGTCAGATTCTCCGATTCTCAAAACTCAATGACCACCTCGATTGCCTCATGCTATTTATGGAGATACAATATAGGACAACCCCCAACCTGCGTATGAACACAATAAAAGCAGCTGACTTGGCATGACGGTTTCCATCATGAAAGAGGCGGAGGTTATTTATTATTTCACATGAAAGAACATGATGAAATGAGCTTGGCACGAGAATGTTTGCGCACACAGCAATAATGCAATCTATATTTAAAGGTTATCAGGGAGCTGGAGGGTTTTGATTATTGATTTGACTATGCACTTGGTTGTATTGACCGTATTACAAATATATTGCATAAAGAAATGATATAAATGTAATAAAAAGAAACCATTAAAGAATAAATTAATATTGATATTGCAAGAGCCAGGAGTTTCAGACCACCTGAGAAATAAATACTTCGCTTAAATTGCTGCTAAGACTGCAATATTGAACTGCTGCAGTATTCAAATGCACCTATATCCTTAATTAAATAATCATGTGATGATGCCCTGAGTAAAACACGCACTCTCTCTCTCTCTCTCTTGGGTTGTGGTAAAACATCCACCGTGGCTGGGCAACTGTGTCAGCTCTTTTATCAGCTCTCCTGAAATAAGATGTTTTCTTTTCATCTTTGCAGTTCAATAACATTGTATTTGTGCTAGCCACAATACATCAGCTGAAGCAGTTGTCTAAGAATACAATTAGCCCCTAAGATGACTAATTCTGTTCTCATTTTGTCATTGAGCATGATGTGCAGTTGTTATGACACAGTCTGCGGCTGCGATGCTTGTCTATATTTGGCCATCAATGTGACAGTGTTAATTGATGATTTCCTCTTGTTTGTGGAATGGTAACGCGATTCAACTTTCACACAGAAGAAGGAGAGGGAAGAGATAAAACGGATGTAAGGAGGGATTGAAATACAGGAGAGAAGGCTAGGGAGAGTAAAGAGGGAAAGGGTCTTTAAACAGGAAAGAAGAGGAATGAGTACAGAGTGAGAGAAATTATGGTGATGAACATAAAGCGCGATGAGAGAGTGATGTGCTGCAAATGACACGGGGGTCAGACTTTTATCACCCAGGCTGTAACTCACCCTATAACCTCTTCCCAGTACTCCTCTTTGTCTCCCATTCACACTGAACATGGTTCATTCAAAGAAAGTGGCCAGCATTCATGCACATACTCCCACATACATACTCCTACAAACACAATCCTCACTCAAGGTTGTAAAGTGAATGAATATCTGTTTCCAGCCAGTGTTTTACTGCTCAGTGGTAGGCATCATCTTGGCTTGCAGTAGCTGGATACAAGAGGCATAAAAAGCTATTGATGTTTTGTACACTTTAGTGCTGCAAAATGAAATGATATGCTCCAGTGCGTGATTTTTGGTATTCAGTCCATAACAGTTCTCTGTAAAGGTTCTATCAAGTGACAGTGGAAATTAAAGATATTTGTGAGGAAAGATAAACCTCAAACTGAGCAAGTAATCAAGAGGGAGAAATGTTTTTTTTGTAGGCCTTTTAGTCACTGAGCAAGACACTGCATCCCTGCCGTGTGTGTATGTTGTGACCGATAATATAGAATTGCACGGTTTTGGATGGAATACACAGATTTAATAATAATAGAGAAAGAAATGAGAAGATTTTTGGATGTTGGTTCATCTGTTTGTCTTTTTTTTTTTTTTAAGTTTAAATTTACTGCTGGAGCAGCTGATAACAGCAGGTAATTTGCAGGTGACTAATGACGTTGTTATTTGTAATTTATTTCTATTTTTGAACATCTGGCAGATTCTGCAGGATCTCCAGGACATACTTTGGGGATAAAGCTGTACAAAAATACAGTACATACAGCATTATTACAGCTGCCATCACTGCAGCGGCATCTCACTTGTAGATATAGCGGCTTGTTTGCGTCCGCCTTCAGCCTAGATTAATCTGCAGCAGTGATTCCCAACATGACCAAAAATCTGTGCTTAAGTCACGTGATGACTGAGCAAGTTGAAAAAGGCCACTTTTTTTCATCACTTTTTTGGTTGAACAAGTCAGACATACGCGACCTGTGACAAGGGGGGTTACAAGTCGACATTGCTTTGTATTGAAGAGTCACATGCCAAAGATGTTCAAAACCACCAGTCTATAGTTACCTTCTTGTGCTCTCTCGTGATTTTATCTTCTACTGTATCACTAGAATTTTATATTCCAGTTGGATGTGATGTTTTAGCTTTGGAATGAACATTTATAGTCTGCCTACCATCCTTCCCATCTATCCCTCTGCTTTATCTCTGTCTCGGTAGTTGTTCAATAGTAATAATAGTAGTGAAGGAATGCATGGTTTGAACATTAAGTCATCACAGCATCCGCCTGGGCTTGATAGACATTAATGGGTCTATCGACGTAAATGCAGCTGTAGGTAAAAGAAATGCTGAGTCTCCTGCCAGCAAGATCCTGTTTAGTTAATGGATTGGCAGTCGTTCACCGAGTAGTTCTCAATAATTCAGCCGCCATTTATTCTGGGCTAATGGATGTAAACGCCACCTTCCTGCGATAATGGAGCCACTGGGCATGAAGGAGGCCTGAGTCATCTTTTACCTACTAGGAGCCACTTGATGATCGCCAGACATCCTGCTTGTAGCATTATGCAATAGCTACTAGATCTTCAAAAAGAGTTCCACTCCTCATTTCTTGTGTGTGACAGAGACCCAGAGGGGGAGAGCAGTGGTAGAAAAGAGTGAAAATATCATCCGGTGTGGAAGCTTCTACTGTAGTGATGGTGGTGGTGAGGAAAGCGGGCCAGAATGAGGCAGCAGTGTCCTCTCAGCGGCTGGTAAGGCAATGTGACGCACAGCTGCATGACTGACAGCTCCAGTTCTGCTTCACAAAGTAGGTCGCAGCCAACTACCCCCTCTGGTGAGACGCTGGCAGATAGACAGACGGGGAAGGAGATGGAGACGATAGGAGGTATACCAATGAAGGTAGACTGATTAGATTAGTACACAGCACATATCCTATTGACTTGAATCCTGAAATGTACACTGATGCTGGTTTTCCTCTAAATTTAACAGGTGTGAACTCTGATGTTGATGATATTCTGTGGCATCCTACAGATGAGCTTTCTTAAAATTCACGGTACCAGCTGATTTTTGTTGGTCATCGTTGGGATTAACAACACTGGAAGTAATTTAGTATGTTTTAAATGTCATTTGTTTGGCTGATCTCTGCATCAGTTGCAAATTAGGTAATGGGTCATCTAAACATGACCCAATCAAATGACCCAGTCACTGAATAGAGTCCTGTTAGTGTCCTAAATGATGGGCGTTAGATGTGAAAGTGGCTGTGACTCGCCTGTGTTCACTTTGATGGCATTACATACATTTGAAGTGGAAGGTTGGCCCTCTTGACCTCTACCTGCTGCACACACCACATGATCACAAGTCCTTGGCTTGAAAGACCAAAGAGAGATGTTTCTGAGATAGATGAAGTGAGGGAGGAACAAAGACAAACCTCGACAGGAGTGGAGAGGAGAACCATCAGAGTTGGAGTGCAGAGGTGGAGTGGAGGACATGAGGCATGTGTTGTTAGTGACAAATGTCATCAATGAGTTCCGTCTTCTGTGTAAAACACCATGTCTGTGTGGGGAAATTCATGCACCTTTTTACCTACAGTATTTCGGTGAGTAGGTCACATCCTGAGTCAACTCAGTTCTTATGTTTCAGGCTTAAAGATCCCCTCCAGACTCAGTTGCCAGTTTATTAGTTTATTATCTAAAACTAATGCAGTCTAAAACAACAGTCCTGTTTCTGAGACGTGTTGATTCCATTCCATGATCACTTTGGAGAATGTAGTTTGTGGTGCTGTTGAACTGTATTTCATTATACAGAGAGGTTTTTGTTTTTTTTTTGTTATTTAGCCTACCCTCATTGATATAAATGGGGTGGACAAAACAATAGAAACACCTGTCAGTATAACACAATACAATTCAACAGCACCACAAACTGCAGCCTCCAAAATGATCATACAGTTGAATCAACACCTCTCTAAAACAGTTTCATGAAACTTCATGAAGGTTGGATTTATGTGGTATTAGACTGCATTGGTTTTAGCCAGGTGTACCTAATAAACTGGCAACTGAGTGTATAAAAAAAATCTTAAAAACAAGTCTAGTCCTTCTCCTTCATTGAAAAACCCTGGATTTGTGAATATGCACATATGTTTAATTTTACGAGTTTAGCTGCTGGACACAAGATGTCTCCTACTTCACTGAAAAGTCCATTCTCTGTGAACGTGCACTGGGACTTTCAAGTTTTGCATACTGGGCCACAATTGACTTAGTTGTAATGTCTGAAAAACCTGTTTGTACACACACATCATGAAGTCGAGACTCAAGATGAGCACAGAGAAACTTTCCCCATTCAGAAGATGAATGTACAAACAGCCTTCAAGTGTCAAACTCAGCGCGTACATCGTTTTGTACAGTGAAGGTCAAAATTAAGTAACAACAAGCAAAACACATTTTTGAGTGAAAGGGGACTTTAACGCAGCATTAAAATGTTGAAATACTGGCACCTTTATGATGTGAGGCGCTGTGTGGAAAAGCTGATCACACCTCTCCTGGCTGACAGCAGGCAAACTGGACGTTATCAGTTTCACAGCATATTTGTATTTTCATGCATTGAAATCAACAGCCCAGTGGTATAACTGAATCTATTCTATCTATCAAGCTTCAATACAATATCCTAATTAATAATTATCTTAATTTATATGGAGCAGAATTTCACCAAGAAGGGACACAAATGTGATTCTTTCAAATTTCACGATAAAAGTAAATGTTGACTCATTACTAATTGTTTATCTTCTCAAACCAACACCTTTGGACACAGAAAAACATATTTTAATATGATTTTACATTGGTCTTTATCTTGTAGGAGACATGCAGTTTTTTATATCATGTAGATGCATGTTTGAGTGTAGGAGGCTAACATTTGTAAATGCTGCAGAACAAGCATGCAACAGCTTTCACAACTTTCACAAACAAACTTAAAAATATTTGCAGATTAAAAAAAAAAAGCAAAGTTTATTTAAATCTTTATCTGGCTTATCCTAATAGCTTCAAATAAGTATTCAAAGCCATTGAAGTGAAGGCAAAGGACGCTGGAAATGTTTTTAGAAGAAATAAATGTTTTCAGGTGTATTTATTTATATACATATATACATAACCCTGCCCAGTGTGGCATCAAATTATCATACTGCTAATAGCTCTTGTTCTTTCATATCTAATATGTCTTGAGTGGGAAAAGTCTAAAAATAGCCGTTTCCCACGCACAAACCGCTTTGAACTGACTTCATCTCTCAGAGCTTGAAATCTTCAAACCCTTTATTTGTAAGCTGTCAGAGACATTTCGAGCCATCTGAGGTACTGTTTGACATGTTTTGTAGTTTGAAGACTGACCTCACAGAGGATACTCTGCGGTCATCGTTGTGGTTTTTGGTTTAACAGACCTTTTGGGTTTGCATGCCTTCTCAGTTTTCGGGGCTTCATTGAGGAGAAACGTACTGTTTTCACACTAGTTCTGTAGACTTTCTCACTAGTTTTAAAGTGAGATCACGTAAACAGGAGAGTGAGGTGTTGGATTTGAGGCTCACACTTTGCTGTATTTTTAGGCCTGTGTGATTTCAGAGTGATTTGACAGACATGTTGGATCGTAGTTGAAGTATTATTGGTCTAAATACAAAGTCCTAGATGGGGGTTCAGGCTTTGTTCCCTAAATCTGGTACCTTCATTTCTTTGATGTGTTCCATTAGTATTTTTTCCACGCTGTGCTTGCTCTCACCTTGGGAGACCCATCTGGGGTCCCTGAGAGCACCTAAAGGTTACCACAGAGACAAGACATAGAAGAAGCTTGGGTGGGGCAGAGAGAGTCGGGGGTTTCCATGGTGATGGTGAACATAAGGGGGATGTAGAAGAGGATAATCGAGGAGACTGGTTGGGCACAGGGCTCAAGGGGAAACTTAAGAGTGGAGGAAAGACATGAAGACACCAAGGAAACATTATTATGTTATTACAGAGGACTGTTTTGTCATTTGCTGCATCTCTCATGCATTTTGTCCTTTTTCTGCATTTTTGACACCTCAGTGTCGAAGGGTGGTGTTCTTCCCTGGAAGTAACAACAAGCTCTAGTGTGAAGTTCCTTCCAAGCGCATCTGTGGTTATTTGTGAGTACTAGAAGTACTCTGTGTCAACCTCTGTTTATTTGGGTTTCCATGGTGGAAGAAATATGGACCCCTGTGGAAACATGTTTATTTGGCTGTTCACAAGCACCAGAAACTTTTATTTTAGAAGTTTAACCAACTAAAGTTTACTGATGCTGATGACCAAATATAATGTATTGATAGGCTCATCAATTAAAAAAATATATCGTGCTGAAAAGGTTATGTAAAGGTTTCGTTGTTCCCTGTTATTGTTCATTTGAAGTCATGTCAGGAACTAACATGAATTACTCCTAAAGATGAGCTGAGGTGAAATAGTGTCAGCATAAAGCAGTCTTGATGGAATATTTTTACTTTTCAAAGTGCAGCGCTGCGAACCACAGTACATTCTCAGAGTTGGAAACCACAGTACATTGTAAGCTATTTTTGTCTGTACTACAACACAGACATCGATTTTACACAGGGCTTAAATGAAATCAGTGGACATTGTGTCGACGTATCGAGTCACTGCATAATGTGAAAGGGGTCGCTCGTAGTTATGAACCCATGGAGAATTATATACGGGTATGCTACGTCTTCTATTTTGTATTAAATGAATGCTAATCTTGCTCTGTATCTGCTGTATGTGCAAATAAACAGTTTAACATGTTATGTTATATCAAATTTATAATATGTCAGACATTTGAGTATTTCAGCTTGTTGAGGGGTTCTTCTGCCCACATGTGGCCCATAAAAATCAAATAATGCAGCTTTAAGTTTCTAGAATTTTTTTAAATACTTTCTCACCAGCTAAAATCAGCAGTGGCCTTGAAACTAAATGATAATATACTTTCCCATATGCACAAATAAGTGTTAATTGCTTCCCACAAACAGTGTAGTACAGATCAATAATAAAATAAATCATATATAAACACACTACATTATAGCCATCACACTTGATGTGGATGACCTTAGCCAGTATCTGATTTATTTATAAAATAGGCTATTTCTCAGTTGATTTAACAGTAATAATTTCTACAGTGGTCTGAAAAAGACAATTTTTCATGTGCTGCAAATCCAACTTACTGTACTGTAATTTTTGTCCTCCTCTGCATGTTGTGACACCTCAGTATCCTCTCTGGCTGTGACCACCAGCTCCAGAGTGGTAACACTTTCAAGATGTGATTTTTTTATTTTTTTTTTACAGTGAGGGTTTTACATGGTCAGTGGAGAAAAGCAGAGAGACACTGGGGCACAGATGGCCAGTGGGTAACGGATGAGAGAGAGGGGGAGAGACAGAGAGTATGTCCTTGACCTTCATACACTGACTCGACAGTGGCTATGTGGTGCACGCCATAAGGAAGCATCCCAAACACTCGTCTCAACACACACACACACACACACTGACATATATTGTATTTATACAGTAAACATGCACCATACCCATATACAGTACATCTGTGTAATCGAACCAGTCTAACTTCACGTAAATCTCCTCTCCTCTGGTTTATTTATTTTGCACTGCAGTGAGCTCACATCCCGACATCTCTGATCACACCTGATCCATCATTTGGTTTCATTTCTGTCGCCATGGCCCTATTTTATGCGCGTCCAATCGCTGCCTCTGCTGAATGGAATCACTGGAGAAGTAAAATCATATGTCCTGTTTCAGGCTTCTACTATCTATATGACAAATCTAAACTGCCATCAGCTAATGTAGCTAGCTCTGTTAATACGATACAACACCCAATCTGACTAATGGAACTTTTCATTCATATTTGTGGCAGATCCATGGAAACTGGTATTTTCCTAAAGATATTAAAATGTCCTCAAACTATCGACTTATAACTATTTTACTTTTCTAAATTTGGGAAAAATTGTTTACACAATAATTTTTATGCATTTAAATGAGAATAACAACACGGATTTGGAGTATTTGACCTATATGGCACTTGTTGACAAGATACATGTTGCTATAAATGACGGTAAATTTACACTTGGTATTTTTGTAGATCTTTCTGAAGCATTTGTCAGCTGATATTTGGTGGAATAAAACAGTACAGTTTCCAAGGTAATACATTAAAGTGGTAAACTAGTTATATGGGCAAAAGGGAGCAATATGTAATAACACGAAATAATATATAATCTCTTTTCTTAGATTGAGTTGAGGTGTATTAGCCTGTGGCTTCTTCACCTCTCCTGTCACATCTGTTTTATTCCTATTTATTTCTATTATTTCTGTTCTTTATGCTGGTGTATATGTGTGCAAATAAGAAAAACAAAACAAAAAAAACACAAAGTGGAATTGTCCAATTTAAAACCAGCAAACTTGTGTTGTGCAGACACAAGATGACGTATTGGGTGTGATCAGAGTCAGAGAGTTACTGTACACTGTTCTCTGTGCTGTATGGAGATGAGTCATATTGAAAAGGCTAATGAGTTTGTCTAATCCACTGTGCCTTTTATATCTCTAATGCCATGCTGAGCCATAGGACCTAATGGGAAATGTGACTTTGTGAAGTGTTGTAGACTGCATGAGCTAATGGCACATTAACTTGATGATGTGTGTGTGACGAAAAGAAGAGTGTCAGCATTTGTATGTGTGTGATAATAAGGTGTGGTAAGAGGTTTGTGCAATCATTGATGATGCAAGAGCTCATTTTGAGTCAAAGAATGGTAGACGGAAAAAAAAGAGAGCGCACACTTTTTATTAAGTCTTTTGTTCTGTAAATCAAGGGATATACTATAATTGTCAAAATCAGGATTAAAGTCTAATATTAAAATCTTAAATCTAAAACCAAAACAGATGCATGAAAAAAAGCTAAGCTAGTTTTATTCCTCTTTCACACATAAAAGGGTGTTTAATCTCTGTAATATTAAGAATGTGAATCAAGTCTGAGTCATTTGTTCCCTCAACCCTAAATTAAGTATTTTTTCTTAGTGCAGCCCTGTTTATTATTCCCCAACTTAAACAGAATCAGAAATGTGTCTGTGTGTCCAGTTTGAAGGTATGTTGAGCAGTGAGCACAGAGTTTATTGTGAGTTTTATCAGCCGTTGTCTTTCCTGACTGAGAGCTGTTTGTTAATATTTATTTTACACTCTTAGATCGCACTGAGCATTAGTAGTATTCAGGCAGGTTAATGTGCTGGACTGATTTAAGGCTCTGCACCAGATATTTGTGTTGCCAAAGGTGGAATGGATTCTACTCGATATTTGACATTGGATGTACCAACATTGTTTGCAGCTAAATGCCAAAAAGAGTTGGCCAAGTTCACTGAAAATTATTCTTGTCAAATATAAATATGCTGAATTGCAGTAGGTATGAGGGGTTTTCCTTCATAGGCATTCATGTAGTCAATATTTATCGTCTAGATTATTGTGATTTGAGCAAAGGTTTCTTTTTTACTCTTTTAAGTTGCTCCAGAAAAAAGAGAGCATCTCGCCTCATTCCGTCTGTCTGATTTAGAACAGATTGTACATTATTTACTGATTATTTTTATGGCTCAGATCTGGACAAACGTCTGCACAAAATATCAGCGACTGGATAAGGAACTTTTATCCAAACGCACTGTTATCGGTGTTCCTTTCAAAAACTCCTAAAAGAGATTAGTTTCTCAAACACAGCACACTGACCTGTAAATTACATAAGGCAACATGACCCAGCTTCCCCCCTGCTTTTATTCTTCCCTTCCTCTGCTTTGTCTTTATCCTTTTCACCTTACCGCCAGCACTATCTCTCTCACATGCACACATCGGGCACTCTTTTCCATCGCTTTCACTCCCATGATCACACACACATACATGCACACATACATAGACACACTACTCCTTCACTCTCAGACCTTCACTGTCTCTCTCTCTTGCACTTCTCATGCAATTCTTAAAATCTTTCCCAACTGACGTTTTCTCCCCCCTCGTTGGTCCATTTCTTTCAAGTACACTCACATTTCCCTCTTGTACATATGCATACACACACTCACAGGTGGAGAGACACAAACACAGTATAAATCACTTTTTTTTTTTTTTCCCACTGATAAAGACTATTATCACTCTTTTTATGGATCTCCTTCAAACCCACATCTGCATGTCTCACGTAAGCATCACAGTCAAAGGCAAAAAGAAGAGGAATTGGGCAAGAGCAGAGGAGAGAAAACGCATGTTAATACACACTGTACTCCCATTTCTTCCTGTGGGTTGACCTCCCTCTGTTTGATTAAGGGCTAGCTGTAGGAGGCATGTGCTGACTGACCTGACACACACACACACACACACACACACCCACAGAGAGAGAGAGAGAGACTCACACAGACATAGATACAGTGGCTCATTTTGCGATTGGATGAGCGCATGTCCCTGGCCCAGGCACCATAGTCTCCCTGGAGCTGCCTGCCAAGAAGTGATGTCACCATCTCTGCTATTTAGACAGTCTTGGTCTCATCTCTCCCTTCAACAAGGGCAAAGCACAAAGCTAGCTCTCTCTCTCTCACTCACACTCCAACTCACACTCACACACACACACACACACACACACACACACACACACATTCACACACTGGTTGTGGCGGCCTGGCATCAGTCTCTACACGTATGCTCATGTGTGAGAACACTGGCTGGAGTGTGTCCTCTTTCTTGTGCTTATGTGGTCACCGTAGTCGCATCCAATTCTCACTCACGTCTACAATCACGCAAGCAATTCAAAACCATGCATTGGCCGTCTAAGCTCGGTTTATAACAATCGTAGGGCGTAACTGTCCCTCAGGCTAACACCAGACCACTCGAGCTGCTGCTAACAAAGGTCTGAAGGCACACTGGGAGCGGAGGGGTCAGAGAAGTGATCCTGCCACTGGTTTGACCGACTGGCACAATGTGAGTGAGCAAAATCTTCAACACTGCTGTCAAGCAAGGCAGCTAAACCCGAACTGTGAGACACAGGGGAGAGAAGTTGTTCTAGTGGCCACAGACTAACTCTCATTGATGCTCACCCACAGCGGGGTCACCGCTTCTCCTGCTGCAGCCCTGAGTTAGCATTGGTTTTGGTCACACAGTTACACCTGATTATAAGTTCTTTGTACTACTTCAAGGTCTGCTTGTGCAGCTCTAGTTTGCCAAAATCACACCTACTGCGATCTCCTTATCATAAGTCTTTAATACATCTGTACTACTAAATTCCTAGCCCCAGTTTGTACCTCTCATATGTTATGTGTACGAACCAAAGCCTGCGAGATAGTTCAGGCTAAAGTCCACTGTTACTCTCACATGCCATACTCTGCTCGCTGCAACATACTTCTTACTGGTCAACTGTTACTGCTGTGATCACATGCTTGCAGTGTATGTAGCATTTCACCCCAGCATCCACCTGTAGGCTCTGACCTTTGGATGAGGTTTAGGGTGGTTGTTTGTGGTAAAGTTCAAGGTCCATTATGTTGGTTGAGGTTAGGATCAATTTATTTTTGTTAATGTCAGGGTTAAGTCTGGTTTGATTTATAGTTTCATGTCAGGACACTGCCCAGTCTGCATAGTTTGCATTTGAGTCTTAAGTCATACGAGTAACAGACGTTCTTTTTTTCTACTTATATGGATGAAAAACATTCCCTCAGCTCAGCTTCGTCAGTGACAATTCATTCTGTTTTTACCAGTAGAAACTACAATAATGTAAATGACAATTTATGGAGTTATGTAAACAAGTATATCACTTTCTATAGCCTTACTTAGATAAACTTAAAGGGCAGATAAATAAAGGATAATACCTGACCCCTGTAATCACAGAGGTCACTCTGTGAGTCCACTTCTCTATTTCATTTACTTTGTAACTCATGACCCACTGCGGCTCGCTACCACCGTACTGCCACTCTTCCATATGAACTCTGCATCTTTAGCACCTGGAAGCCAAGACTGTGCTGCTTCAACATTGATATTTAAATGCCAAACGGTGCAGCATATGTGAGGAGATGTATCTGTGAGGAGGCTGACATTTCTGGGGAGGGGGGGAGAGAAGGAGTGTAACGAGGGGGGGTGTAACGAAAGGAAGAGGAAGGGGGGAGAAGAGGAGAGAGATGCAGCGAGGAGGCGGACTGGTATGTGTTTGTAGGTTTTCTGTAGGTTTTTTTTTTTTTTTGTAGGAGTTTTATGCGAGTGTGTGTGATCTACAGTATGTGTCTTTGCATGTGAAAGAATATGTATGCCCAGCTATGTGTGAGTGTATTTGTGTGTAAGTGACTAAGAGGGCTCATCATGACAGACAGAGCAGTAGAAATAGAGGTCATCAGTAATGGAAGTCACGCATGTCATGTCTGAGCGACTGAAGAACACACAGTAATATAAAGCTACCAAGTCTGCTTCTTTAAGGGAAGTACTCTGTAGAAATGCACATATGTGATGCAGTTTGCACCATTACATATTTATTGTATTATTGATCTTGCACTGGTTGTCCTTTTAAGCCTTTAATGGAAAAAAACCCAAACATGTTAACAAAATTGAATCTTTGAGCCCAAGCTGTTTTGATGTAGATAAAGTTTGGATAAAGTAGTTGATGAAACATCACAATTAGGTAGAGATTGATAGAGATTAAAAATTTAAAATCAGTTTCTCTAACTTAAGTAATTAAAAGAGCAAATGCCTCTTTCTAGAGCTTCATACAGGGAGAAATCCTTTGTAAAACAGGCAGAGATAATATTTCTTTCACAAATGTCTCCCAGTACACCACAGGACATGTGTCCATGTGTCTTTTCAGCTTCATGTTCTCTTTCTCTCTATGGAGGTTACTGAAAGTAGTTGTGGGAAATGTAGGGATTCAGTAACTAAAGAAGACAGGGTAAGTTGAGGGAAAGTGGTAACACCCAAAAAGGAGATTTAACGACTGTAACACAAAATAATTGACAGAATATCACATTCTCTCTTGTAACCTTCTGCGCAAATAATATTGTCTATAAAATCAAATGTAAACATGCAAATTACTGTTTCGGAGACGAACGCTTACTTCATTTGCAAGTGTTTTTTTTTTATGAAAATGATCTTACTTAAATATATTGAAACTATTAAGTATTGATGCAAAATATGATATGGTTTGAATAGCCTCAAACCAAAAATATCATTATCAAACGCCCATATTGATCGAACCGTGATATGTATTCAAGTCACAGACGGGATTAGGGCAGGATGTGGCTATTACGATGCAGCACAGGATGTGGAGCAGTTTTGAAGTTTTAACCCCTGACATCTAAAATAATACAGAATAATAAAAATCAGGGGCTTATTTTGTGCTAGAAAACATATCGGGAGCTGCAGCCTAAAAACACTGACATTTGCTGTTGTCTTTCAAAAGTCTTGACCGTTTTAAAATACATTTAGACACACATTTTCTCTACAACTACATGCAGTACAGTATATTTGGTCCATGTCCTCCTCCTGTTCCTCTCCCAAATTCCCAAAACATCCAGAGTAAGAGATGAGAGGACGAGGAGGAGGGGAGGGGGGGTATTGTTGCGTGACAAACAGCGGCTCAAAAACCACATGCCTGTGTCTTTGCCCTCAGAGGTGAATTGGGTTTGTGCGCTCCTTCCGCTGGGTGATTCTGTCCTCTCCATCCTTTTCCATTTCTCCACTCTCGCCCCCTGTGGACGGGCCGCTCTTGTCCACCATCACATACAAGCACTTACAAGACACAAATTTAAAGAGGAGGAAGACGACGAGGAGGAGGAGGAAAGGGGGGGACTGGAAAACAGACTAGGAAAACAGAGTGCAAAGTTTACTGCAAGAGGAGAAGCTGAGCTACTTGGTTGTTGAATAAACAAACAGAAGACAAGAGCAGAAAACTCAGGCTTTCTCTCTCTGTCTAACATCACTGAGCTAAGACGCCTTATCCCGAGTTGTTTTGAGAATCCATAGCAACCTCTCAGCTGATCCCTCATGGCGAAACGAATCTTTTCCTTCATTCATGTCTGTGTGTGTGTGTGTGTGTGTTTTGGGCCTTGAGTCCCCCAATAGCTGCGGCTTTCTTTAGCCCAACCAGATGAGTGTGTGGGTGTTGTTGAAAACCCGGCGACACGTCTCCTTGAGCAACAACAGCTGGTTTAGCGCATAACCTGAGAAACATATTGTCATTCAAGAGATCAGCGGCACATCGTCAATTTAGCAGTCTCAGTACAAGCAGTGCAATGGTTTTGTTTGTGCCTCTACACTCAACACTACAATTATTCACCTGATCTTTCGCTGTGTTCATTTAATTTGTGCCAGTGTTTTAAATGTCTACCTGATCTAATGTGCTCTTTTCTTTTCTCTCTTTCTCTGTGATTGCTGCCTCTTTTCACTGGATCGCTGCCTCTTTGCTTGCTTCCACTCTTGCACCGCAGGTAAATAACTTTTCTACTTTCATTCCTTCCTGTCGAGTGTAGAGATACTACACATACGTCACATAAGTCAAACGTCTTATGCAGAGAGAAAGCTACAGTACAGGTGTTGACATCAAGCTGTTGTATATTTCGAAGAAGTCATCTTAAGGCATGGATGGCTTTGTGCAAGGCTTGATTACCAACTGGGCAAACTGCCTCGGGGCCCCAGAACTCCAGGAACTTGTTTGTATGAAAATGTATTTGGGAATATGCAGCACTGAAGAATAATACCAGCTGACATGACGGGTTGATTTTGAGGCCCTTTCTTAAAGACGGTCCATGTGTCAAAATCTAGTTTTACAACCTTCTGTATTTCGGTTGGCAAAAAAGTTTCACTTCAAGGTCCATTTATGAACTGTTCCAGAGCTTTCAATCATATCACACGGTCTTCATCAGCAGATTGAGTTTGCTCAGTTGTCAAATTATCTATTAATAGCTGCTTGAGCTTTCGACCATATCGTATGGTCTTGACCAGGCAACTGGGCAAACCCCGTCTGCTAATGAAAAGCTCCAGAGTAGCTAATAAATGGGCCTTAAGGTGAGATTGCTTTTTCAACAGCTCTTTTCAAAGTCGAGGATTAACTTTGTAGCTCAACTTCCTCATTTCAGTTTTCTGCTTTTATGTTGCACATTCCTAAATGCATGTGTTTAATCAAATTGCCACATCAAAAATCAAGCAAGTCAGGTACTATTCAAGCATAGAAAAGCTTTACACACCGAGGACTGCATGGGGGAAAGGGGCGTTAACGGGCCCAGCATCTCATTTTTACTCTCTCATTTTTGCTCCTTAACAAGTTACTCCAACCATGGCTTTGTGTCTTGCCATTCAGTCCTGCTGAATAGGAAGTGAATGTGTTTATGGTATTAAAAAAATACACTCAGTACTTATCACTCACTGTACACATAGAAAAACACCCATTCAAGTCTCACCTATTTGAGGTTGTCATTTTTCCGCTAACCCACAGAAGCCCCATGGAGACACTTTAATTTGGGAAATTGAGTGCAGCGGGCTCGACATCTCATTACCGTCTTAGCTTGAAGTGGGGTGGGAACCGGGGCTTCGCTTCCTCAACCAATATCAAGTGCAGTTTTAGCCTTTTAAGACCAGTGAGCAGCGTGCATCAAACTGTGTACGAGCTACCACTGCGGTGTACAGGCCTGCTTGCACTATGAAGGATGCTCAGGGGAAAATAAAACTGGACTGTAAAGGCAGCCAATATCCCAAAAAGATAAAGGGGGACTGGCGAGTGCAGCGGAGGAAACCTGGCTGGGCTATTTCCCAGAACTGTTTTTAAGTCTAATGTCAAGTCTCAGGTCTGCATTAGCACACTATAAGTCAAGATGGTCTCTGAGTTCATTGACCAAGATTATGAATGACATGGTAGTTTTAGCGTGTTTCAAAGCTGTTTTTTACACAGTTGAAACCTTATTTAGTGTGTTTTAATGGAACTAACATACCTTTCATGGTAAAAATGTGATTACAACCACCTATTTTTGACTAAATCAGACTTTCTGGAATAAGGAACACATTGGGATTAACAGCTACATTCAGTCTAGAGCACATGTGTGAATGTGTAAATCTTGATGGAAGACATTTAATGTCAACCAGGGAGGGATACAAGACCAGCACCCACAGTTCCTTTCAGAACATTTTGCCCATGCTGCACAATAGCAGGAGCTGTGAAATGTCACACAGCTAAAGGTTATTTCCTACTTCATTAGTGCCCAGGGAAAAACAGCCATGCCTGCGTTCTGACTGAGCAAGCTGCAGTGGTCAGTGGGCCAAGGACAGTGTTGGTCTGAGATAAGGTGAGAGGGATGCTAAGTGCTGGAGTGTTTAATTATAGCAGTAGGTAATGCAGTGAGATTGTAGAGTGGTTCCATTTGTTGAGGAGGAAGTGGAGCTGCAGACGGCATAAACATTCACACACATGCATGTAGTGGTGGAAGAAGTATTTACATCCTTTACTTAAGTAAAAGTACCAATACAACAATGCAAAAATACTAAATTACAAGTAAAATTTCTGCATTAAAACTCGTGTTACGTTCATGTTATTTACTAACTGATTTCCCAAGTGCCAATCAGATATTTTATAAATCAGGAAACTGGGAAAGTGTGTTAATTTGTCTGTACTTTAATTCAGTTTCTTGTACAGCTGCTCGTGTTAAGACAACAGTAAATGCTGATGTTTTGAAAATGTCGGCATATTTTGTTAAATGAAAAAGAAAGCTTTTCTTCTTTTTTTTGTATTCTTCAAACTACAGAGTTAAAAAAAAAAAAAATAAAAATAATCATTTGATATCTGTACCAAAACTCAGATATTGTATTGGCACCAGTGTTTCAAGTGCCATTCAGTCCTAGTCGCACAAACTACACACACAACCCCAACCAGTGCCTCACAAACCCCACTCAGTCAGAGAATGACCAGTCATTACTAGAGCTAATTTTTTGGGGACCTTTGGTTGAATATCCATGATTGGACGTGCCAACTGCAGCCAGCTGCAAGCAGCCCTGTTGTGAAAGATTATAGTGGCTGCTGTAATTTGCTGCTTTGATAGGGTGCTGCTTCCTCAAGAACTGCTCATATGGATTGTGTGTTTGAGAGTGGGAGGATGCTTCATTCTGATGGCTGACATGAGGCGTTGTGATGCGTGGTGTCTATCGATCGTAGAGGTATTACAGTAGATACGTGGAGACAGCACCGTTTCCTGTCCTGAATGAAAGTGCAAAGCCTCATGCCTGATTTCTGGCACAGGAAATGATAGATAGCAGCAGTGAAAGTAAAATATGTCAGGGACACCTTTTGGTGACATACGCTGAGGCGCATCCACCTGTTATCTCTGGTGGTTTCTGTTATTAAAGCCATAACAACGGAAATGTGAGTAAAATAAACAGATGAGAATACATTTTAAATGGCGTGTACTCGTCTGGACTGAAATGTGATTGAATCCTAGTTGATCCTCATATTGGAATGTGTTTTTTATTATTTTTGCCACTGACAAACAACAAAAACACAGTACATACAATAACAGCATGCACCAATTAGAAATTTGTGTGGAACACTGTGTTAAAAAGTGAGTGGTGCTCCACTCCCTAAAGTGGATCCCCTAAACAAATTTGATTTTGAACTTAAAATAGTCTCAGAGTTGCTTAATGCGCCACATGAATGGTAGATGTTGTTCATGACAATATAAATTATTATATTATTGGCCATCACCAAGTCTAGGAAACATTTTTCCCACAAAAATATAATATGTTCTATACCTATCTATACTTAACAACAACACTAACTGTGTGGAGACCAGGTCCATGTCTCTATCGGTTTTGGCAAGATATTTTAGGAAATCAGTTTCTCTTTTATCTGTTGGTCACCTGCTGCAGTCTCTGTTCTTTGTCTTGTTGTGAGATTCTACCATCTTGTGGCCAAGCCAGGTAACACAGCCAACAGGGAAACTATTAAAGGAAAAAACCCCAGTAAAGTTTGATTTCAATAGCACAGTGCAGCTTAGATTTAAATTGTGGATTAGATCATGTTTCCATACAAGATGAACAGCAGAGAGATAGAAGCAATATTAGTTTTACTGGCACATGTATGTTTTCTCGCAGACGTTTAAACTCTGATAGAATAAATACGGATAATTTGAAGTAATTAACAGGAAGTACCTAAGTAAAGTTTTAAAGATATATATTTAGATTTCTTTTTTTGTACTTCACACGGAGTAGGTGTGTGTGTACTGTAAGGATATACACCTTATGTAATTTTATATTGTTATATAGCGTGATATAATACATTTTCTGGAGTCACTTGAGGAGCTGTTTATAGATTTCTGATTAGGAGGGACTGATGTCTTTGTTAGTAGAATAGTTCCAGTGTAAATTCTGTGGGTATATTTGTACTGTTATCATAATGACATTTCACCTCAAGACAAATGACAATACTGATAGGTAATAGATGCCAACATCATTTTGTGTTAATTATTCAACATTTTTGTATCCATTCTTACAGGAATTTCCCCTGTTAAATCAATATTTCTTCCTTAGAAATGTTTTGATTACTAATCTAGGACAGTAATCGGTAAAAGTTTAACAAAGGCCTAAGTCACAGGAAAAGTTCTTCTACTGTTGCAAGTAACACTTGTCTTTGGCCAGCAGATGGTGCTATGTAACAAGAAGTATATTGATCTCCATAATCCAATTTGCTGCCTCATTCAACAAAAACGCATTATTTACCTCCTCATTTCTCTACATCTACCACTACACATAGACCTCTACTCGTATATCTCCTCCAATATATTCCAACACGTCTCAAGCAGTCATTAAACTAATCCATTGATCTTGGCAAAGCAATGTTGATGCTGTGATAATTTCTGAAACGGTTTCTCTTGATACTTCCACCGGCGGAATATGAATTGGCTCGCCAGCGAAGGGTGAATCAAAGCTATAAATCACAAGTCATTTGTGTCAGCGGACTCCTTCAGACTTCATAATGGTCTTCATCAGGTTAAAAGCAGCAGCCAACGTCAGTAAAGATGGAAACAGATGGTTTTCTGTGCCTCGCAATCTTCTCGAATTGAAGATGTCTCAGATTCTCTACAGGTTGCACGTGTGCTGACTTGTTTTCTGAAGCTTCATTTGTTTGCGTTTGGTGTGTGTTTGCACATCTACATGCACTGTCAGGAGGCCAATTAAGGCGTGTGATCAAGTGCAGGTCTCTGCTGGTTGCCGGCGACAGGCCAGAAGACGTAGTGCTCATGTGTCCACGTCTCGGAGGATGGATGGTCTGTTTGTGGACAGTGCACATTCTCTCAGTAAAACAGTTGGGGCAGCTTTCATTTCCATCCATCACCTCCGCCGTGATGATTTGGCCTTTAGAGAAGCGGGCCGTCTGTCCGCCCTGTTAATGAGGTTTTGAGGGATTTCGGGTGCACACAAACTTTCTTGAGTTGATGCAAGAGTTTTGTTTTACTTCTGTGCAGCACAATTGTTCGTCAAATCCAAACATTTCTTAATTGAACAAGAATATTTTGGTGCATGATGTGGATTTATATTCATATGATTTTTGTTCACCCTAAATATTGCATGTTCTCAGTTTCAGCTGTTTTTCATTATCATGACAACTTTAACCTTATTTCTTTTGCCCCTTTAGTGGATTACTTAATGAGTTTCAGAGTCGGAAAGCAAAACGGCTGCAGAAATGGTTTTTGGTGTCCCAAAAGCAAGGTTTGTTGTTATCTGTGAGCAGCAGTATTCTTCATGAGGCTGGGGGCGGTAATGAGAAAGTTATGAGACTGCACCCCCCCCCCACGGCTGGAGAAGACTGATGAGCCTGAACTTGCAAATAAAGTAAAAACAATCAAGGGAGAGGGCGGGAAGGGGAAAGATGCGCGCGCGCGCGCACACACACACACACACACACTTGGCAAATAAAAAGAGATGTGCTCGTATACGGGAAGATTGATTGTGTCAATATCCACTTCATTTCTATGGTGCAATATGTCTCCTCTTAGATTTCCTCCTTCATACTCAGCCTTCAGCTACAGAAAGGAAACTCCGCTGGTGATTGAAACTTGTCCACTTTCTGGAATTAGAGTCTTATCCAATTGCAATACTAATGGGGCAATTTAAGATTTACTGCAATAAAATGCTCTTTAAAAATCTAATTAGGGTGTCAATTAGACACCCCGTTTGTGCCCTCAGCATTTTGAATGTTACTCTTTGACTCTGCCACATTAGGTTCCCCATGCAAACTTAAGGGAAAAGCAATAACCTTTAATTTTTTACTTGTCATCCACAGCGAGTTGCATCTTCAAAGGTGTTTTCGTGATCTCCCACATGTTTACTGTCTGCCCGGCATGATAAAACGTTTGAAATTAATTAAATTCCTATAGTCAAACAGCTGCATAAAGTATGCTGGCCATGATGCTTGCTGCTAGGGTTTAATTTAAAAAAAAAAAACCACCACAGATTACAGTCTTCGTTTTGACAAAGACTGGTTTATATTCACGGCTTCTTTCCAAGGTAAAGAAGAACATCAGGGACTTGATCCAGGCTGGATTTTGAAATTAACATTAATCGTGAAAAGGCCATGTCTGACAGCCCCTAAGATCAACTGCTGTCTTAAGATTGTTTAGTGTTGGAATACCACAGACACAGATGCATGCACAGACAGTCGCTGTACATAATTTTGCTCTGGACTCCGTTTAAGAGGCATCAGCCACCCACTTAGAGCTCCTCGGACTGACAGTAGTGTGCGTGTGTGTGTGTGCTTGTGCATGTGTAAGTGCTCATTAAACCTTCAAAATGACTTCTGTTAATCTGTCAGCCAACCCACATCACTATAGATGTTCCCAGAGCTGCCACACAAAGGGTATTTTGGATATTGATAGCATTGTTGTTGAGTAGGGTAGCCTTCTGTATATTTCATCTGTAATCTTAATTTTAGTATAACATGGAGGATGGGTCAGTTGTCATATAGAAACATGAGTAATCACATTGTAGTCTGTTATCCTGGCCAGTCCCAGCCTGTCTGACTGCAGCAGAATCCTCCAGATCCCCAGAGGCTGTGTAAGCCGCCATCTTGTCTCTGCTCTGAGCTCCGTTCAGGGACAATCTAACGGTCAACTCTGGTTTTCCAATCTGCACAACACAGTTAGTTTCCTCAGGAGTAGAGTGAGATGGAATTATGACCTGTTTCTCAAAATGTGTCTTGCAGGTGGAAACGATAGTTGCTTTCTCATCCAGTTTCCAGCTCTATTTGGGTCAAGATAAAAGAGGCACCTTGAGAAATCTGGTCACAGTTCTACTTCCATGTACACTGGAGGCAATATAATTTGTACAGGCAGGACATATAAGAGAGGTGTATCTTTGATAAGATTAAGAATCTACAGCCATGCTAGCAGCTCTGTGAGGCTGTCCTTTGAGCTAAATGCTAAGCATCAGCATGATATTTGATGTTTAGCAGGTGCAATGTTTGCAATGTTTACCATGTTCACTATCTTAGTTCAGCGTGTTAGCATGCTAACATTTGCTAATTAGCACTAAACACAAGGTACAGCTGAGGCTGATAGGAATGTCCTTAATTTTTTTGGTATTTATTCATAAACTTAAGTACTTGGATAAAAAGAAATGTTGACCTGATAATGACGTCCGATGAATCGTGATCAGAGATCAAAATGATCACAGTTCATCCTCGGGGGACCCTGAATGTATGTACACAATGTCACGTCAACACCGACATTGCCATCCCTAGAGCCATGCTGCTAGCAAGTTTAATTAATGGCCTGCTCTTATTTTTCTTATTATTATTATTCAGACTTATTTAGGTTCATTTCTGTGATGCAACTGTATGAAAAAGTCTCAAAAGTAAAAGCCACGATTACAAGAGATGCAAACTGGGGCCAGTCAGTGTCCAATTAAAATAATCAGTCTTTTTCTGCAGTATTCCTGTTGTGCATTGCTCTTTCCTTCCTTTATTCTTACATGCACTTATTGTCAGCACATATAACAGCTCTAAACAAGAGGTGGCAAGACATCCTGCATGCAAAAATAAAATGAGAATATAATCAAAATGTAATTTGGGCCGTAAATCACAGGAGTACTTAACAAATGTTCCACTTAACAGTCACAAACTTTGTCTGACCAGTTACATTTTGGGATGTACCTCTTGTTTGAAATGTTTTGATTGCACTTTGTGCATGAAACCGGCTGATCTAACTGCATCTTAGTAACATCAGGAGATACAAGAGAACGTGGTATTGGGGAAAAAAATAGTCGAGCTGCAGACAAGCACCCCGTATCTCCCAACTGGAAACCTAAAATAGTGTTCTATATTACACACAGGGCCAAATTTCCCACTGACAACACTGACATAACAGCAGGGTTTGGGCTGCTCAGCATGAGTTGATGAAACATCAATGATGCAATGTTTGACATGATCTTTTTTTTTTTTTTATGGTTTTGAACTGTTGCAGCAGTTTGCAGACAGAAATTCTCCCCACATTTCCAACATTTATTGGACTTTTTTTTAACTTTTAAGGTCAACCCACACCTAAGAATACATGAATGCCAAGTATGTAACTATGATCTAGGTTACAGAAATGAACACAAGCAGTTCAATGTAGTTTTACAATGTCTCCTCTAATGTGTGGTTACTAAGCTATTAGTGCATCCAGAAAAAGCTTCATGACATTCTATAAAGACGGCAGAGCCAACTACCAAGAATGACATGTGGGCGGTTTCACATCGAAGCTCTGCATTTTGTGACTCAGCCATTATGTATAACTTTTGGATCAGATTTTTTATTTTTTTTTTATCATGCAGAAACATCAAAATAGCAGCTTCAAGTAGGAGTGTTTATTTTGCTGCTTAATGGCAGCCTTTTGGTGCTTAAAAACACTTTTTTTTAAAAGTTTTTTTTCCACTTCTATAGTGTTAACAACAGATATAACATTTTATTATGTATTCTCCAGTACAAATGCATTGATATTAAAGCAGTTAAAACAGCTTTGACCTTCGCAGACAATGATGGCTGTGATAAAGATGCTAACAGTTTGGCGCAACACAGACTATTGTTAAAACTTAACCATTTAACTTAAATGTCTTTTATTTAGTCCTATAGATACAATTGACTTTATAAAGAACATTTACAGTTAGTTATTGAACTATGAGCAGATGTATGTACAGAGCAGCGGAGGAGAGAGACGCTTGTCGATCCAGAGTTTTGACTTCCTTGGCTTCATTTGTCAGCTTCTTTAAACTCTGGATGTTGCCAGTCAGCGTATGCACATGAATAACTACACTGAAAATAATGATTGACAGTTCATATACCCGAATCAGCATGTTTTTTTAGAACTGCTGAGCACAACAGCTCACACGACCGGGACAGTCAAAAGCCACATGTTTGTAATGCAGTGTTAGTTCGCTTGGGGATGATTGAAAACCTGCTTCGCCGCTCTCTGCTCGCTCCGGCTTTGATTACTTTCCCAATGGACTCTTCATGTACATCCTAGAATCAGTTCTGTCTGGGTTATTTTATGTATGAGTAAACAAATAACTGTCACCAGTGGTAGTGTTGAGAGAGCTAAATATACAGTATGAGGTATGATGAGGCCAACTGGAAAATCCTTTGATATTAACCAAGGACGGTTTCTCTCTGGTGATTTGTTTCTGTGTAATATGATTTTAAATCTTTAATATTAACCTCGTTTTGTGTACTGGCTTTTAATATCAAGTGGCCAGTTGTGGAACAACAAAACCAATGTAATTTTTATATCGGTAAATCCTTTCCACATTAAATTTGGGACATTTTAGTAATAATTAACAAGACGTTTGTGGGAAATAATCATGATCTCATTTTTAACTTATCTTTAAGAATCATAGTTGATCCTACTTCGCGGATATTCCACATTCACGAAATGTCCAATAGTTTTTAGGATTATAAATGTTACTCCTGTTGCTTGAATTCTCCATAAGATTAGGGCCTCCTGCATGAAAAGGTAGATCACTGAAGGGGGTTGAGAGACCTGAGGAGTAGAAGGAAATGGGAATGGCCATGGTCAAGACAGTAGATTCTTCTTTGGTGTCCTCTGTCAGGAATCATGGAAGTGGGACTGAGAGGTCAGTAAACCACAAGGGCAAAACCTCAAGTCCTTCCTGAACTTGAGAGCTGAGACGAGCTGAGAGCTCAGTTTTCTGCAGCTCCTTTGCAGGGTTTTTTTTAACCTCATCAAAAGGCTGTCTTTATCTTAGCTATACTAACTTCCAAGGGTAAAAATGTCAGTCTGTTTCAGTTTTCTGTAGAGCTTTGGTGAAAACAACTTGACTGTTGAGCAGAATTTCCCAGAGGGTGGCAAGCAGTACCATAAGTTATAGACTGCCTCGGTAACTAACATGTATCAATCTCCTACTTTTTTACTTGTGGTGCTGGATGTCTTGCTTTGAAATCTTGCAGATCAAAATGGAAAATAATGGTCCCTTGGATTTTATCACCCGCCTATTGCTTGGAATAACTCGCACAGCAGCCAGAAAGACAGCATGAAAAGGCTGTAAAATGACCACAGAAGACAAAAGGCAACAGACTCTGAGGACTAGAGCATAAAAGATGCAGTCAAGAGTGTTGGAGAGTGGAAAGGTAAAGGGATATGGAGGAAGTGTGTTTGCTTTAAAGTTGCACCATTCATCCAGATTTTTATGTAAAAAATACCGTTGTCGCAATAGAGTGACGGTCATAAAACATTTACAAAGCTGAGTTGTTTGTTTTTTTTATTTACCCTGCATTGTTTACAGACATGTTTGCTAACTTGCAGTCTTCTTCTTCCCAGTATTTTGCCAGAGCTTTTCTACTTTTCTTGGCATGTTACCTCCACCTGTCTATCAGTGGAATAGTATGAAACCTTCGGCAGTCGACTGTGAATTGTGTGACCCACGTACATGTACATGTGCATCCTCTTGCACGTTCACGTGATGCAAACAAAACAGGAACCTGCTCATAAAAACTATAGCTCCGTAGCACTACTAGTGGTCAAAAACTGCACAGGGTACCTTTTTAAATTCATGTCCCACAGTTGACAAGTGACTAAACAAAACTAAAATAGTTTAATGGTCATTATGTAGCCATCATGTTAGGTGAAATCCATAAAACCATAAAAGCGGAGTCTGCCAAAAACAGAGTTACAATATAAATACTCCAAAAAGTGTTCTCCAGCCAAAATATTGCACTGAGTCCATAAGATGACATCTTCCAGTCCATTTTGTGTGACATCTCCATATAAAAGCAAAATTTGAGAGCAGAAACATGATTTTTGACCCTTTTTTTTTTTTTTTTTTGTATCCTTTGGCATAATGCATCACTGGCTGTCTGCATTTGGAAACGGATCAGCATGCAGTACGCAGTTGAGTACCTTACATGATTTCCACTAAATTTAAACTCTTACCTACTGTATCACTATTTGAAGCCGCTGATGTATGAGGTCTTTAGTGCAGCTTTTGTGTTTGTGTGTGTGTGTGTGTGTGTGTGTGTGTGTGTATAGATATTAAGTTCAGTTGCTGAACCGTGCTTTCACAAACCTGCGTATGCAGCAAAAAGCTATACTTCTCTCCACAACCATGCCAGCATCCACCTCCTGTTCTGCCACCTTATTCTCCCACTGTATATACAGTACCATGTACTCCATAGCCACAGGGGCAGAGCATTTCTCCTTATACACATGCCTACATGAGCAGATATTCTGTACATTCTTTATAGTTATTAGGGCTTTTATTTTTTGATATAATTATTGTAACACCATATTTTTAATAACACCTTTGCTTTTAGTCATAGTAGAATTTGTATCTTTTTTATAATCTTTTAGCATGTTTACATGTTACAGGAATTTAGTGCATATGAATAGCATCAGACAACAAATTCATAGATATGTATACAACTCCAAAATCACATATATGCAATTACTTACCTTATTGAATTACTAAAAATACAAGTATCATGCAAGGATTTTGTCCCAGAAGCTTTACCCTTAAAAGGTCTCTCCACCAGCGTTTTGTTCCTTGAGTCACATCTTATCGACTGGTTGAGGTTCCACACACACACACACACACACACACACCCACACACACACACACACTGTACCCTTGACAATAGCTCTCTAATGTTTCAGCAGTGACAGGACCGGGGGAACATCCATTAAGGCTGTCTGCCCACACATGACTGTTGACACGATCAATATGCCTCCACTGCTGCTCCGTTTCAGAACTTCGTTTTCCAAGAAGCCTCCATGCATGGGGGGACCCACGACCTTTACTGACACCTGCAGATCTAGTGGGACTGCTGCTTGGTAATCTTGCAGGATCCTATAGCCAGCAGATATTAAAACAAGTCAGTCAAGGCACTTGGTGTGCAGTCCTCAAATTGTCAGAACAAAAGCAATCTAAAAGCACTCAACAGCAATAGCAATCAAAAGCTCAATTGTCTGAGAGTACTTAAAGAAATTAGTATTCTGGTTATAAGGATGAAGCAGTTGCAGAATTTATGGGACTAATTTGTAAAAAAAAATAAAAAAAAAACACAAACAGTTAGAAATTATATTCTCTATGCTAATAACAGCTGGTGGAATTTGGTTCAGAGTATGGAAGCAGGGAAAGACCCAATTAGGCAGCGACAAGTCTGATAATGGAAGGTGGCAGTGTTGTGGAGCCTGGAGGGCCCCTTCAGCTAAAGACTGAGCTATCATACAGGAAGTTGCATAGAGAATAAGAAACAAAACCACAAGCTTTCTTCACAAAACTTTCAGGAAAATCTGAACAGTGAAAAACTCCTTTTCTACAATGATTTGTCCTGAAAAACATCCTATTTCTTCCCAGTATTTGGAGATACAGTGAAGCCTATTTTGGATGCTCATATATCCTTGTCTCTCTCTGTAATCTGACTCCACACCCAGAGGATGAGTGCAGACTTGCCACTTGCTTTAGCTGGCAGTTGAGCTCTTTGGGGAGCTCTATAATACAGTAGGTACTACAGTACATGACAACAGAGTTTCAGAGCCTTAAAGAGCCTTGTCTCTAGTTAGCTTGTTAAGAGTGTGTGTTTGACACTTTGTGCCAGGCATGGTGACAACAGAGTATGCTAATTCTAACATGCCACCATCTCCCCCGAGTGCCCCCAATCCTGCAGTCCCACAGTGATTCATCATTTGCTGCATATCAAATGTGCACCTCGGCGAGTAGCCAAAGCAGGGAAGAGCTGCCTCTGGAGCTGTGCTATTTACAGCAATACCAACTTGTGAAATGACAGCACTGTGTCATTAAATCCCTGTATTAACTGCTGTATTTTATTGATCTCTTTTTAGTGCATTTAATGACCCATGTCATAAAAACATGCATAAATATTGCAGTATTACCTGTGATTAGTGGTGATTTAGTGCTAAAACTGATTAGCCTGTTTGGTCAATTGACAGAAAATTAATCGACATTGGGTAAGTCATTTATCAAGCATAAATACCAAACATTTCAATCTTTTATGTGTTTGAAATTCAGTCAAATATTATTGGGTTTTGGACTTTATGGCTAGGGGAATTGAATGGGCATTTTTAGCCATGCTGGCAGGATGGCTCTAGGGATGGCATGTTGGTTGGTATCTCCACATCTACCTGAGTGACAGAAGATTTTGTACAGACATTCATGTTTCCCAGATGATGTATCCAAATGACTTTGGTGATCCCCTGACTTTTTGTCCAGCGCCATACTAATTTTAGCATGCTAATGAACTCAACTAAGGTTTAAGTGGTTGTTTGAGCAAACAGGCTTGCAGCGAAATGCTCTGTCACAAGCTTACAATGTGCATTAGAGACATACAGTACACACACACATGCAGATTAAATGAAAATGTGTGATTTACATACATATCCTCAGGTTACCACAGCCCTGGTAGTCATCATGTGTGGCCTCATGCTCCCACTATTATTTCTATGGGTCATTGCTAAGTGTTTTATGTGTATTTCGGTTTAATGAGGAATTTTTACCTGTCCTTAACAAGACCTCTCAAAGCGGCATCACGCATTCATGCATATTAGCTTTGCTCTGCAGAAAAAGACAACACAGATGCTTCTCAAATCCCCAATTTGTGTCATCATTGCTACTATCTGTCAAAGGCTGTAGCTGGCCTCATAGATTAGGACTGCGGACTGATCAAACACAGGCTTTCAAAGCAAAAATCAATTTGTTTGAGCTCTTCGATTGATGAGAAAGGACTGTGTGTTTTTCTTCTTAAGGGATTTAGGAGAGAGGGATGCATGTGAATTGACGTGCAGGCCTACCTGCATGGCAGCACACACGAACACAGATGCACACATACACACACTCACTCAGGTGTTGGTTTAATGAACATAGCCTCTGCGTTTGCACAAACTGCCTCAGTGGGACCATACGCATAAGCACTTTGATGAAATATTGATTAGAAATATAATTTTTTAAATACCTTACTTTGATTAAAAAATAAAAAAAAAATCTATTAACTTTTCTGTTTTAATTAATTTAGAATCGTTCTTCAACAGTATTGGTCTCTTGACTCAAATATAATTTTCCATCTGTGATGCTTGGGAAATGCTGAAAGACAAAGAGTAGTGTCGCTCAGAGCTGGAGAAAAAACAGAGCGGATTGAGAGGCTCCAGCCAATGAGCACTTAGAAGCACTAAGCCATGCCCACTGCACATCTGTACAATGACGTCAGTCCAGTGCACTGCAGTACACAGACAAGTCCCTTTATGTGACTGATGTGCAGGAGGGCTTAGTAGGCCCTCATGGCAAAGATCCTGCTCGTCCACAGTCCTACTCTGTCGTAATTTTAGATTTAATATTACTGCTCCAGGCAGCCATTGGTTTATATTCTCCTCTGTATGGTATGAAAATCAATTATGACTTTTGATAGATATACAGTAGGATTGTTGACAACATATTGTCAAATAAAAATTACATCTCTACGTAGGCTAACCAGTCGTCTGCTGTTACAGTGAGACACGGGGCTGGGCATGTCTGCTGATGAGACTGAAGCTGCCTTTATACTGCCCTCAGGATGCCTCCCACTGAGCTGTGCCCACGTTTTATCAGCCAATCAGATGCCTGGACTTTAGACCCCATCTGGAGCATCCCTGCCCAGCTCTCTCCTGGCACCATCCTGGGTTAGATCAGAGGGTAGCGATTCAGTTTTTGACACATTTGAGCCTTTCCTTTAATTACGACAAACTGCTATTCCTTAGCTGGGATCTGACCTTATCACACATGTATGGTTAAGCCCTCAGTGAATATCTGGTCTTATTGTACAGTGTTGAGGGTGAACTTGAGGATCAATCTGAATTATTTTTGGGTCATATTCCCGGATCAGGAGTGTAACCTCATCTCTGCCTGGTTAATGGGATCTGCTGCTCCGCAGCTTGAACTGCTGTTAACCTGCCATGTCAAGAGCAAATACTTTGAAGTCTCCCAGAACCAAAACCCTCCCAAGAGTGTGAGGCTAACAGTGAGTTCAACCCACTCAGCTTAATCAGTCTCACTGAGCTGTGTCTAACAACACAAAATCAGACCAGAGCAACTACTTGGGTCGCCCCTATAGTGACTGAACTACATTTCATATCTGAATAAAAGTTTAAATAATTTGCTTTTTGATCCAGTTATCACAGTCCACCACATCAAGATACAACATGGTAACTTGAATGCTGGCACCCAGCTCAGTGGAACAAAGAAAATAATTTCGTTTTTTAAGTTTTTTGTTTTTTTCCAGATGGCTCTTTGTAGCTTGGACAGAGAATTGGATTCAACCATTCAGCAAATGTGGATTACTCTCATGAAAAGGCCACCTGATGAGAGCAAATTGGATGAAAAGTGGAGACACGTCACTCCTGGTTTGTAGTCTGCTCAAGTGCTTTTCATATAAAAGCTGCCTCTAGTCAATGAGCTTGTCTTAAAATGGTTGAAGCAGTTCTATTTCATATAAACCTTTAAAGTGCGTCGGCAAAAAATAAAATAAAATCAATATAGGCCTACTGCATGGGAACATGGCAGGTCTGTGGAAATGCTTCTAAAGCAAGAGCAGGCGAAAGGGGTGGAAATGTTTGAGATGAGCTCGATAATGGATAGTGGCCTGAGATTTGCTGGTGAAAGAAGACGTCACTGTGCTTCTCCATTTTAAACAAGGTGCATTTGTGACAGATGCGTACATGGAAATGATTTGTTGTATTGGTATAGTTCACACTCAAAGAGACTGTTTGAACTGAATGAGTTTGGTTCCAAGACAAACAACTTTAAGACAGTAAAACTTTACTGCATGCTTTAGTGAAGGTGAAGGACTTCCCACAGACAACATTGATTAAACAGTCAATCACTCAAACTGCTTCATATCCATCATGTGGCTGACACCGACTGAACCGCAACTGATTTTTTTGTAAAATTCCAACATCGGTCTGGCATATCTAACCATAAAAAACTGTTTCATTTTGTAAGCTATATTCACTCCGTCAACCACCTCTTGTAGTTCTGCAGATTTCTTTAACTGCTGAGAGAAATGCAAAGGGATTCTTTAATCCCTTTATTACAATAATATCACCTTCCTCCCTCTGAGTGAACAGTGGAGAGCATTTTTCATACTGTATCTTAGACAGTGATAACCTCTCATCTTGTTCCACAGAGTAAATTGCCACAGTGAAGGAATTCGAGCGTCCGTCTCCTCCTCCAATCAATACATAGCTACACTGCAAAAAATGCACATACAAGCCATTTAATAATTGAGTATAGATATTTAAAATTATATCTTTTTTTTTCTTAAGAGTGTTGGCAGGTTTCCAATGCAAATATTACATTTTTGATTATATCTAATCATTTAAAAATATTTATTATATGTAGATATTTCATTTATTTTAGTTTCTCATTTTAGGACACCTGGGCTTTAAACAAATACAAGCCAAAAAAACCGGAATAATCACTCTTTACTGAAATATGTTTTGTTGGCACCTGTTTCAACAAAAAACGGTATATTAGCCTACTTTTTGTACCAAATAATATTTTTACAGTGTAAAAACGGAGCGAACGTGTGTCTCTGCTGCCTAGGCACCCAGTATGTTGTTGGCTGAGCCGTGCGGTGATGCTCTGACTGATTATTGGTGAAGCCAGAGGAGGAGGGAGGTGATAATCCTCGCACAGACGGACCCATCCGAGCCGCTGGCAGAGCTGCTTGCAGCGGGCGACGGGAGACCATGGAGCCGCTGTCTCTCCGCGGGTTTTACTCTCCAGGCAAATCGCTAGAAGGACACACAGAATAGTCATCTGCATGCGAGTAGGGACGTGCAAAGAAGACCAGAGAGTTGCCTTGTTTTCACTTTTGTTATCACGGTTTTCTTTCCCTCGTTGCGCATCTTAGCTGAGCTCCCCACCGTCTGATGCCGGGAGCGCAGCATCGGGTCAGGGGCTGATCCGAGAGCTCGCCTTGGATCGTTTTAGAGTTTCTGTGAAGCACACCACGTTTGGCTGACAAAAACCGGTCCAGCTCTGGATTGTTTGCCCATCAAAGGGATTATGATTTTCTCAGACATGAGTACGGGGACCAACTCCCCCAAGGTGCACCCACCGAATGGGACGAGGTTTTACACATTCCAGGCAAGTTAACTGCGGGGCTTTAGCCCTTCTTTTACAGTCTGTGCACCATCGCTCAGATGTCTTCTTCTTTTAATGCTGTTTGTGTTTTTCCACGACTTTGTATTGGATTTGCAGTGCAGTCCACTACTGTTTTGCCTTTTAGGTGGATATGGAGACATGTAGCAAGAAATAAGTCTAGTAAAGTGAAAACAAAGTGGATGCTCAGGAGTGCACTCAGTCCACAACATAAGAGACTCAGTTTTTATATAATCCCACTTTAAAAGGAAGAATACAAAAATAATTTCAATGGTTTCACACTTCAGCTTGTTAAATAAAACATCTGAGAGTCAAATCGTGACAAACTAGAATTTCATCTTCGTCCAGCTACTGTATAATGATGTTCAAATATTCATGCTTAGCCCACTGTATCTCACCCCCTGTATCTCTGTATTTGAATTGTGCTCTAGTTCTATTATATTCCCCCTGTTTCTAGAAATAAGGGCAGATGTGCACAGTGCCCTACATTGATTACTGTAGGCTGCCCATGCATATTTCAGCTCTGCCCAGAGATGCATGGCAATGAAGCAGTGTCGGAGGATATTGATCGAGTGTGTTCCACATGACTCTTGTAACCAAGCCAGCACTTTCTGTTTTTACTGTGGGTGGAAGGAAGAAGGGAAGGAAATGTTTCAGTGAGTGAGATTTTATCCTTTTTCACAACAGTCTTCAAGAACCTGCTGGCTGCCTTTGCAATATGAAAGGGGGGGAAAAAAAGGTGATGATGGTTGATTTTCTGCATCCAGGTGCAGTCAGTGTGATTTCAGAAGCCGCTGCTTTACTGAAGATGAGTGGAAAGTGGTTTGTGGGTTGCTTTTCAAGTGAGCTGAAGTGCAAATAGGGGCTCGGTTTTAGATGAGATGTTTATGTAGAAATACACCTGCCTCATCAGTATAATCACAATCTGGGACAGCAACAGAGCTGAGCGTTCTGAAGTTTTTTTTCATATTTGTTTTGCCAGTGCTGTGATATTGTAGATGACACCTGGTTTTAACAGTAAACAACAAAGAAAGGCCAGAGGCTGCAAAAGCCCAATAAGGCACAGTATCATTATCTCTGCCTCTTAAATCACTTCATCCAACATCATCTGCCCTCTAACTGCAGAGCCACTGTGACTTTCACATTTGAAGATTTTCCCCTTCGGTGTTTGTCTGGGGCGTCATAAACCTCGCATTGCCTTTTCATGTCAAATCATTAGTGAAGACAGGCTCCCTGGGGGCTCGTACCTGTTGGAAGAAGCTCCCCTGATATCACAAAATCAAAGGCGTCCTAGCTCACAGATCGTAGTCCCAGGAAATCCCCATATATAAGGAATTGTAGGGAAAGTCAGTATTGGGCTGCTTCAATACACATAAATCACAACTAATTTTCTTCCACCCTTGAGGTGATATCCTTCCTGTTTGGTTAGGTAAAAGCATGCATCACTACTTTGGGCCATGCCAAATCGGTGCTTTCTCAGTACAGCCATTTTGAACACAGTTCCTGTCAGAGTGTTTACCAACTCCTAATGATATTCATTCTATCAGATTGCCCTTCCTAGTTTGCAATTATAAATCAGCCGGGGCAAATTGAATTAAATTGCAAAGTAGGTGCCGTTTGAAGCCTCAGCGGCCCCATCAGGGCGATGGAGTTCTTCAGTTCCTTTAGTATTCAGTGCTAGGCTCTGCAAACATGTACCCAATAGTGTCAGAGTTTGCTTAGTTTGGGAGCTTGCGACACTGCAAAAACACAGCTGTGTCTACAGTCTCTGTATCTTGCTCCGACTCTCAACCGATATCTCCTTAATGACATTTGGAGGGAACAGAGGTGGCACATTAACATGACGCATAGACACGACGGGGCTAAAATAGTGCTTCCCTCTTTGCTAACCTGCAGTTTTGTGATTAACAAAGAAGCCTAGAAATCAACTGAGATCAAGTAAAAACAAGACTACAACCATGCTAGCAGCTCTGTGAGGTTAGGCACATTATGCTAACATGTTCACTATGACAATGCTAACATGCTGATATTTAGCAGGTATAATGCATCCTGAGGGTGACATGAATGTCTGTATCGAATGTCATGGCAATTCATCCAGTAGTTTTTGAGACATTTCACTCATAACCACAAATGTCAACCTCATTTTGGCGGTAGAGGAAAAGTAAGGGGATCAACAAAGTCAGTAGTATTCATCCTCTGGGGATCATGAATGTCTGTACAACATGTCATGACAATCCATTTAATAGTTGCTGAGATATTTCAGTGGTGGACCAACAGACCGACATTGCCTTAAAAATAGTTTGAAACTTGTGTTAACAAACAGCAGCTCCTTTTAAAATGCCATTTCTGTATTGTGACAAGATGACAAGGAGGAATGAGGCAAGTATTGGTACATTATGGTGTGTATGCCTCCATCAGTGCCTTTTGTATGTGTATTTGCTGCTGTTGGAGTGACATCCAATGAGATTTCTCCCATGGGAGAGGTTTGCTGGCAGTGCTATGAACCCACTGGACCATATTAGTGGGTTGACAACAGAGTCTTAGCCATGAGTTTCTTAGGCTCATAGTATGACCATGACTCTTGTTCTGCTGGATGCCCCACCTATATATTATATAAAATGGTAAAAGTCCATGTAATGCCTTTTATCAAGCAACACTTCATAGAGAAACTGTGTGCACAATGTTTCTGCTCCCTGGGTGATTTTCTGGTGAGATGACTCAGTTTTGGGGTTTGAGTGTAAATGTTCAAACACGTCGAATCTAGTGTTGTGAGTCAGACTCTAGACACTGTCCAACAGTTGCTTGTTGAAATCACAAGCAACAGCATCTTTCAATGATGTTTCCCATTTTTAGTTAGTGTCACTTTAAAGAGTGCGTTCAAATTCAGTTCAACCCTGGATCTTTCCTTTTGTTAGATTATTGGTTGCGTCGTTCACGTCCTTGTCTTTAATATCCCATTGTTCCCATCCAATAATACCCTGCCAAACTGTTTGTCAGGCTTGAGCTACCTGAAAAATGAGATATAATTGTTGCCCAGTATTTGTCCTTGGTTGTCAAATTAGCGCTGCATGTGATCAGTCTCTTCAGCTGCAATGTCTTTGCCCTAAAGACCTCTCCCTTTCCGTCTCTCTCTCTGAGTCTAAAATGCATTGTTTTCCACATGGCTCATCCAGCTTGTCACCTCTAGCAATAGAAGGTAGTATTACAGCGAGAGGCTCATACTGTACAGTTAATTGAAAGAAATTGGATAAGAAGAATGAAGTAACACCGACTACCAAATCTAATCAATGCTGAGGCAAAGTCACGCCTAAGTTGGCACCCAACTTTCAGACAGATTGTCACATACATTTTACCCATCCCTCCGGTCTTTTTGTACAAAAGTATCCCTCTGGCCCACTGTTGAGTGGAGAGGAAGGAAATGAGCTGGTTCTCACTGCTCCCCTTCAAAGTAATCGTCTCTTTTGCAGCGAACTGGCATTTGGGAAGTTTATGGCAGCACAGCCCCAAGGGGAATTCGGCTAAAGAGCCTCTGTTTGGGGTTGGGTTCGTCTATAAGCATCTGCCTTCAGCGCTCTGTTTGTAAGCACGGCCACAGCCCAGGCCAACCCCACTTAATCAAACCGTTAAAGCCGTGCCTCGTTCGGCTCTCCCTTCTGACAGGCTGACTGAGGGTTTGCATTCAGGGCCTGGCAGAAAAGAGGGACGACATGGCTGCGCACGCTGATTTAAAAAGTGCTACTTGTCATTTAGCCTGGTGCTTACCTCCACACAGGGACGTTCAGACTGAGGCTCGGATTGAACTTCTGTTGTACGCTACTTAAGCTGGGTGCAGGTATGTCACAGTGCCTCTTGTTCATCTTGAAATCAGTGCTGCACACACTTTCGCACCTTCACACCCACACCTCAGCACTTTCACAAGCCCAATCAGGCTCTCGGAGCAGGGAAGGACTGCGAGACAGGATGCCTCATCAGGTGACACCAGAAAGAAGTTTAAATGAAAGTAGGCATCTATTTCTTCTGCTCCCAGAGGTGACTCGTCATGCCAATGCCTAAACTTTTATCACTTTATCCCTGGTGGACACAGTCTATCATAGTGTGTGATCTCTCACGGACTGGAACAGAATTTTCTCTCTTTTTTGTGACCTTGGGCTGTTGTTGAAAGATGGTGTGAAGAGTTTAGTCGATATCCAGAAAATCAACAACAAACTGATAAGTCATTTATCAAGCAAAAAAGCCAAATGTTTGTTTGTTCCAACGTCTCAAATGTGAGGATTCTTTGCTTTTCTCTGTTTTTTATCTTTGTAAATACGAATACATTGGACTGTTGGACTTGGAAGTATTTTGTAAGGTTTTAGAGAGGAAATAGTTATAGACAAGGAATTATTATAGACAGAGCATAGACAATTCCTTAATCAGTTAACTATTTATCTATGGGTTAACTATTTTTGATAATCAATTAATTATAAGTTTTAAGCAAAAATGAGAAAAATTCACTGGTCCCAGCTTCTCAAATGTGATTATTTTCTTAGTCTGCTATAATAATAAACTTGATATCTTTGGGTTTTGGACTGTTGGTTAAACAAAACAAACAATTTGAATGTCAACTTGCGCTTATGGAAATTGTGATGTTATGGATCAAAAATGTAACTGACTAATTGAGAAAACAATTGACATATTAATCGGTAAGCAAGATAATCGTAAGTTGCAGCTGCTATTAATGATTAAGTGAAATAATTATTGATTGAGTTGCAGAACTAGTGACATTTTAATGCATTTCCTATCATCTTTGCTCAACTTACTGTATTGGTGACCTCTCACCATCTACTGCATGTCAACGCTTAATCTTGGAAATCCCCATTTGTGCAGTGTGATAGGCTAAACGCAGGGTCCCGCCCCTTTGATGATCCATGCACATGTGTCAAAGTAGACTGTGGTTACTCTACTCATCACATGATGCCAGGGCAGTGCTGCAGGTTGATCCGGAGGGAGACACGTGGAAGCTTTTGCGAGAGCTTTTCCACTGTTGCAAGCTGTGCGTCTGCCTGATTAGCTAACTACACAGAGAAGCTCTCTTGTCACTCAAACATAGAGCCGAAGAGTTGATACACATACATGTACACTCACAGACACACGGTAATACACCCAGCTGTAGGAGCGAGCTTATCCCCCCAGCTGTCTTACCCTGCAGCACCCTGTCACACACACTCCCCCCCTCCCCGCCTGGCATGTCCCGCCCTCCGTGTCATGTGTTCACGGTCGGTTGATGGGACAACAAAAGGTGGCCGTATGCAAATGAGCACAAACACGGCAAATTGATACACGGCCGACATATTGGAGCCGAAGTACTTGACCTTTTATTTGTTACACTGCCTCACGGTAATTGCTTACAAATGCCCCCGACACCCTCACCAACACACACTCAAACACACAGTCCCTCCCCTCGGTATCTATTCCTGCTGCTGGTCTCCTGAGTGGTGTGTGTATATGTGTGTGTTGGAGGGCGTTTGCCCTATTTTCTTGGTCTTTTTTTAATCAGCCCTCGTGCATTTAAAATCTGGCCGGGGCAGATGGGGAAGGGAGTTTGACCCACTTTGGTGGATTCTACACCGATTAAAAGGATGAGTGAGCTTTCGAAAGCAAGAGGCCCCTGTGTATGTGTTGTGGTGTGTGTGTGTGTGTGTGTGTGTGTGTGAACAAGGGAGAGAAGGAATAGAAGACTATTTGTGTACCAGTGTTATGTATGTGTCACTGATCTTGCAATCACAAGAATGAACACAAAATCAACCAATCCCCAGGGAATAGTTAATTGATAAATACGTTGTACAAATCAAGTCTTAAACCTCACAAACAGACTTTCTTGTAACTATAGTGGAAAGGACTTTGTTTCCTAGAGTTTGTCTTCTCAGGCAGAATTTGCCCACAGGTAAAAAATTTTAAGTAAACAAAACTGAACCTTTTTCTACTCTAATACCTAAAACTAACCAGTTGCTTTATGCTTAGCCAGATAGGAAGTACTAAGGTTACCTTACAGAATTCTGGGAAGACAAAAGTTTCAGAAGCGCATTCAACTTCCAAGTGGAAACCAGCAGAAATGAGCTCGAATAGGGCATTCCTGAGATCCTGGGATTCCCAAACTCATTTTTACACTTAATGGAATTTATTGCATACTACAAGGGGAAAAAAAATGTTTTTACAGTTGAATTTAAATGTTCAAATATTGCCACAATTACACAAAAATGGAAAGCTGCTTCAAATTCTGTTCTTTTGGTTGGTAATGGTCACAAAAGGGATCCTGGAGGGACTTCTATTTAAAGGATAAGTCTGGTGATATTCAATAAATTTTTTCATTGTCAACAAATCGCATAAAAAAACCAACACGTTCATGTGATCAATACTGCATACACCATCCTGCTACCATAAATACTCACAAGTGCACCCAATTTGCAGTTGAAAAAAGTTCCCAATAATGTCACTGTTTACTGCTGTTTGAGTAACATTTCCTAAAAACTCAGTGTCCAGCTTTTTTTTGGGATATTGTTTAGCCCCTTTTTTCAATTGAAGTATATTTTTGTGACCCATTTTTAAAGATGTATGTCTTCAGTAGGAACAAAAAGGCATCAGGCACAGAGTGGGGAAGTCAAAAAGTAGTAAAGAGAGACAGACTTACTCATTGTTGTTATTAGTCTTTTCATTGGATTTGTTGACAAAAATGTAGAATATTTCCAGCCTTATCCTTTGATGTGAGACTCAAATTTCTACCTCGCTTTATCACACATTATCCTTTAATCTCCTTGTGCAATGTCGGCCTTTGTTAGCACATGCTGAACAGTGAAACATAACAGTACAGAGCTGGTACACTCATACACTTTCACACACATGCACACATGCACAGCACAGATCCCACAGAGATTTTAAAGTGGAGTAGGGTGCGCACACACAGGCCAAGCCACTTACTTCAGTAGACTCTAGTGTGCCAACAACCTCTCTTCATTGATGCAATTATGGTGTAACCCTTTGCCTGGCTTACTGCAGCAGTCTGATCTCATTCATCCAACAATGTGGACTTCAAAGGTAGGGAGTTTTTAGCGTGTGGCTTGACAGAATACAGCACTGGGAATTTCATTTTCCTCTTCCAGGGAAGAAATCAAAGCAGGACGAAGCTGTCAACCTCTTGTGTGTTTGGTCAAATGACCCACTTGTTAGCCATGTATTTGTCAGTGAGAGTGACATCAATCCTGCAGGGTCCAGGGTGTTAAAATATGTTAACTGAAGTGGACCAAAGAAAATAAGGTTACATCCTATTAGGACAGAGGGAGCCTCAAGAAAACTTTCAACCTGTTTTAGGAAAAAAAAAAAAGGCTGGTGCTCTGACTCAGAGGCACCTTCACAAATGATTCTCATTAGGAACATGTCAGCAGGTATTGGCTATGTGACTGGGTTAAAATAGTTTCATACTGGCTGGTTTCGGTGGCAAAAAAAAGAACGAGCGAGAGAAGGAGGGAGATGATGGAGTAGTGAATCATGGCTAGTAATAAAACCAGCCCTACCTCAGCACTGATCACCTCACACTGTGTCATTTCACCCCCAGGTTCAATGCTCAGACACCAAGTGACCCGATAGCCAAATTGATGTACAACCATGACAGAGTGGAGTAGAACTGCAATCACCGTTTCCATCCATCTCTTGATCTTTCTATTTCTCTGTCATACACACTAACACACAGACACATGCATGCTTGAAGCAACAATCACAGGTCATTAGTGCTGACACTTTCCAAAAAAAATAAAGGAAAAATCAAGTAATTTGTATGTAATTTGAACACAATTGTGTGATTATCCTCCCAGAACATCTCGCTACTGTGTGCTACTGTCCTCCATTATTACATTATCAAAGAGAACAAAAATAACCTAGGTTACTGATAGTGCAATAGGTAAAGATGATGAGCATTTCCAGAATACCCCATGCTGGAGGCAAACCAATTATAATAGTCTGTTGTGCTTATTGTCTGTAAATTTTGAATTTGAAGAAATCATTACAGACAGTAATTTAGTTTTTTCCCAATAGTTCCACTTTCAAATAAAGTAGCAGCCCTAGTGTTAGTGTCCATTTCTATTCAGACAGTGTAGGCACAGGGCAGGCATCACTGTGGCTGTCAGGTTAAAGATGACTCTAAGCCTTTTATCGTCATCAAAGTAAAAGGATGGCATGATGGAACAGGGGAAGTCAGTAACTGTGTCATTTTTATCCTCACACTTACTTACCTCAGTGACTATGGAAGGGTCTTATTCCATTCAACGGCTATTCGCTGTCCATGGTGCTGAAACTGGAATACCCATTCCATAAGGCACTCCTCCATGGCCGTTTAATTTTATATCTCATACGTGCTCCATAATGGGAGTTGTGGGGGATGTCTTGGGCCTTCCTATATTCCACCATTAACTCTACATCTCTGTCTCTATGCTTCGCGACCCCTGCTCCTCCTCTCTGATTGTAATGTCTCTATATATCTCCATTTGTTTCACCGACCCATCACCGTGCCTGTTTGATTAAAGGGCAAAACGCAGTCCATTCGGAAGTAGGTGACTTTGTGTCTTTAAATTGCTATCAGAATAATTCATTCATCCCAAGCCTCTCTACAGCCTGCTGTGTGAGACACTGTCTCTTTGCAACATTATGTTTCCCCCGCAGTCATTCACATGGCGATACAGTACCCAGTGGCCTTTGTGAATAATGCAGTGGCAATAAAATCTTTTGCTATGTTTAATTACACCAGCTTGGGCTGTCTCCTCTTTTACTGCTGCTCCCCTTCTGTTTGTGGGTGTAAGTTTGTCTGTGTGTGTGTGTGTGTGTGTGTGTGCTGATTATGGCAGGACCAGGCAAGACCCAACAACATTAATTTTATCCTCCTTTATTTCTCTATTAAACTGGAATGGTTTCCAAAAGTGGATTGCCCTGTTACAAAATGTAGCTCTTTTAAGCAGACACAATCTTTTCACAACATTGGTGCAGTTTGTACAGTTATCTTATGGGTCGTCTTCCTGGTCTTTCATTCTTGCTAATCACATTGTAGTTCTCCAGTCCTACTGGGGCGAGGGAGATCTCTCTCTGTTGTGACCTTTAGATTTAAACATGTTGTCTTGCAGTCAATAGGCAATGATAGACAGTGTACTTAATTAGCAAGACATACCAAAGAAAGAGAAGCCTCTCACTAAGAAAGGAAGTCAATGCATGGCTATTACAGTTTCCCTGGTCTCTGATCCCCAGCGTCCATAACCAAGTCAATATAAGATAATGGGTTTTCCTTTTCATGGACATCAGGCCTACATACCCACTAAATGAAGGGAATACAGGTTAATAGTCTTAAGCTTTGAATGCTGATATTTTGAAGTGACTAATGACCTTTTGATTTGTGTGTATGTCACAAAGTAGAAGCAGATTGTAAAGGCATAGCCATCTGGTCCATAAAACAACAGGGTTGTAAAGTTTACAAGGTCGTGGAGGGACTGTGGTCATGGTTTATGTACATCTGGATCTTTCTGAGTTTTTTCAGTCCTTATCACATGTATATTCTGTTTACACAAACTGCTAGCATAAGACCATCAAAACTGGATGTAAAAACTGGATTTTAAACAGACAGAAGCCATTTTTGTGGCCTATAGGTCTGTATTCCCACTGCTACCACCTTCTTCCCATCATGCACTAAAATGAAACCCTGCAAAATCAATACATCCACTTGCGGGCTCACATGGGATAAACTGCAGCAGTTCATCCAGCAGCAACACAGAGACTCCCCGCTGAGACAACACCACCTCAGCACCTAATGTTTTTCCATAAGGCTTGTTCACAGAGGGCTACTGGCGTGTTTAGAAAGCCAACAGAGAACATAATTATCGGAAATCCTCACAGCTCTCCTGTGCAGTGTCTGGTTGTAGAAACATTTTCACCCGCTGTGGTGGGTTTCAGTCTCTATGGCACCGAGCTTCAGCCCAAACTATGGAGCTGAGAACATTTTCACTTTTATTTCTGTGAAGATGATTTGTGCCACGAGCCCTGCAGGTGAGCTGGGAGCGTCTAGCCGGATTTTTAATGAAAGTGTATCGCAGCTGACAATAAGTCTGAAGAGGACTTGCAGACAGGGCACCAGGGAGGTCCTGAGCCAGTTTACCAGGGGCACAGCAATTAACATGGAAAGATATTGAGGGACAAATTGGATCTCTTTTTTTGTATCAGGAAAAGATGATGGTCATCTCTTTCTTTTAATCTACTTGTTTTGGGGCAGACTGCTGGTTCTTACATCGTGATCCCTGATTCTCACCCAAATTATTGTTTCAGTTTCCATATTATCATAATAAAAACATGTTGTTGTTGTTCAGTTGCTCAGTCATTATAGCATGCCTCATGGCTATGTTTTTTTTATTTTTATGTATTTGCAGTGAAGATGGGTGTAGTCTGTAATAGTGGCATAAACCACATGTAGTTTTTCAGATGTAGCAGCTGCTAACTATCTCTCCTGGTCACTACAGTAAATAATATGGTAATTTTGGTATCATATCAGTCTATATTATTATTATTATTATTATTATTATTATTATTATATCTATATTTATGAAGATAGCATTCATAGATAGTTTCCTTGAATGTGTTGGCTACAGTTTTGACTTGGGTCATGAGCAGTTTGGAAACATTTGACTCCTTAAATAGTCCAGTGACAGTCGAATATGCACACATACAGTATAGATATTCTACTGATATCATTTTCAGTTATGTCTATAATGAACTGAAAAATGTCTGACCCACTAGGGCCCATCACAGAGGCTGACTGTGAGGCACAAGTGCTTCTCTTTCCATCCATTAAAAATCCCTTTTGTATTCAAAGGTTGATTACATGCTGCAGGCTGCAGCTATTGAGTTCCTCTATCGGTAGTTTTGACAGTTTAGCCTGAGAGTCACTGTTTAAATGTCTGACAGCAGTGAGCACCATGTTGGCAGACTTCAGGTTGCTGAAACACTCGCCGCCGCACTGAAAGTGAAGTGTGTATACTTACCATACCAGACTAAAGCCAAAGGCTATAAAAGCTGCACCGTTTTCTTTAAAAGTGAAGGAAATTTAAGAGAAAGCAGCGATATTCTCAAATGGGTTAATGGGAGTTTAATTTTAAGTGGTTATCAGAGGGATTTTTGTTTCAATTTGTTGTTAATCTGTGAACCATGAATTAACAATATGCAGAGAGGTTATGATTGCAATAATCATTCTGTTGAAATTCTGAGGAGTGTCTCCTTTTCCTGGAGGGTTCTTAAAGAAATTCTGGGAGTCCCTGGACCCCAACTTCAAGAACCTCTTCATGCAAGAGATGCCGTCTGTCTCTGTCTCTATTAAACCTGATGCCGACACAAAGCAGGACACTGACTGGCATTAGCTCTGTGATCTGTGCTAATGTGAGCTGACAGCTAGCCCGGCATGGCATGGCTCTGACCAGACCCTGTGGCCCTGCAGGCCATTCCAGCCCTCACTGGAGGAGGGAGCACCACCTGCTACATGGCAATCACTTTAACACGCGACACAGGCACTGTCCGCCCTACAAAGACCTTAGCATCCACCCTTGGTTGCCGTGGAGACGGTGACTGTGGCTCGTCTCGACTCAAGCTGGTGGATCGGCTTTGCCACACCTATGGGCGTCTGGAATGAAAGAAGGGGACGGTTTAGAGGGAAAGTGGGAGATTAGTGCAAGAGAAGAGCAGCTCTCCACAACCAATCAGACGACAGGCTTTTAACGCAGACGAGAAAAAAATCTGTGCATATAACCATAAAAAATACCAGATTTTCTGTACTGTAATAATCATCTTGAGCCATGATTCAAGACATTGTCTCAATATCCTGTAAGGCCCTATTGGACTATCATGTGCCATGGGAACTGTGCAGACTTGGGTTACTGATTATAACAAATTTAACCATGTATTGACTGAAATTAATCCATCTGCCAACTGAATATTGTTGACAGATGAAGCAGGGCCTAAGCGGCTTCCTTCCAGAGTTGTTTTTGTTTAATTTCTTCAGCTTTAGAATGATGATCTGGTGAAGTTTTTACTGAGGAAAATCCAAACACTGCTTGGTGGAGTAGAAGGTCAGGATGTTCCTCGCACATGTGGGTGGTTTTTTTTTTTTTGTTTTTTTGCGATGATGCTTCAAGCGAACATGTGCTAAAAACAAACTGACAGGCTTGTATGAGGGACTGCAGGATTGTGTGAAGGAGCAACAGGCAGGTTGAGATTCATTTTTTTTACTTTTTTTAATGCCCATCAAATTTAGTTTTACACAAACCTACGCATCAAAATGTCATGGGATGCCAAACCACATTGCCTCCAAATTTTGTCCCAGCAAGGTTCATCAGATTTCTCCAAATGTTTTGAGATGATGACACTGTTAGGTTTTATTTGATCCTCAGCCTTGAAGTTACCTTTCCAAATATTGTTTGACAAGGGTGCTGCAGGCTTTGGTTATGTTATGTAGTAGCTGGAAATGTGCATTAACAGATTTCCCCCAGTGCTGGTATAAAAACAGTAGATCCGGAGGCCCGCAAATTATTACAACTGGGATTTGGTTGCAACACAGTTCATTACTCACAAAGCCAGGAGGCCTTGCCTGGCCAGGGAATTGCTTAGCCATAGCATGTATGCTAATGCTAAGGCGTGCAGTGGATCTACTTTGATTTGCACAGAGATAACAACTGTGAGGACAACAAATATAAATTTAAAACAATACATTTTTTGCAGTTCCCTGAAATGGTGTTAGATTACAGTATGTAGAGAGCAGTTGTGCCTAAACCACATTACTGGTACCTTGCTGCTGAGAAGCAGAATTTATGTAGGATATATACAGTGTATATATAGAGAGAGAATATGAGGCACTGACATGACCAATGCCCCGACATGCCATAGTGATTCAAAGTGTACATATTTCTCTATTTGTTGTAAAGCCTTAAATAATTCAGCACAAACTATAAAGTCGGTGTGAATTATTAATGCAGTTGCCCAGGTATGTTAGCATTCACGTTGGATCATGCATTAAACCTGTATTCTTTGAGGAAAACCTTGTAGTCGCGTACTGAAGGTTATATGACCAGTCAAACGCCTGACAGCGGCAAAAGAAATGTAGAATGTAGCTTCAAGCTCTTTCTCTGGGTGAGTAAAGGTTTGTTCTCATGTGATCATATATCAGCTGTACATATGTATAATGAAATAAAAGTATCGCATTACCATCAGTTATTCAGCGTAAATAACTGGTACGCAAAGATCGTAAGAGTCAAGCAAATATATCCTTCCTAATAAGAAATGCCAAGAAAGTAATTTATTTTTAGATGTTAATCATAAAATACTGTAATGACAAAGATTGACTTTGCTACAAATATCTCATGTTTGCTGTATTTAATTTGTTTTTGAAAGTGCTATAAAAGCTTTGGTAAAGATGAACACTTTTGCTACTGTACGTCTCTGTAGATGTCTGCTTATAAAAACAACAGGAGAGGTGTTATTGCTGAGCAGCTTTAACGAGAAGAGTTGTGAAAGAGCGGCTGGCAACAGGCCGATCAATTTATCCATGTTAATTAAATGGTTCTCTTGCATAACAGTGTCTCTATGCTATCTGTGAAAGCGTCAGACTGTGGAGCACAATTAGTCTTCAATGCAGAGGTGGCATTTCCGTGTTTGGTTTGATATTTGTAAAAATTGGCATATTGTGCAGGACAAGATTAGTGCTCTTATCACCAGTAATAGTTTCCATCTTATATTGGTGCCTGTTATAAATTATACAAATGATTACAATTTTAACATGATCTATTTTAACATTATTTATGCAGTAAAGGTGTGCAGCTCAAATCTATTTTTATTCCTCACATTTTTTTCTTAAGTATAAACCAGAAAAAAAGTACATGAAATCTGGTTTAAACCACAAACAACATCAAGTTGATCACTCCCCAGGCAAGACAAGTTAACACAGTCTAATATTATACCCTAGAAGCAAATGTAATAGGGGAAATAAATTCTTCATTTGTGTGGCATATTTTTAATTTAGAGTGCTCAGAGAGATTCATAACCAAGATAAACAGATGGCACAGATCCGAACTGAATGACACTGCCAGATCTGATGAACTACAGTAAATTTGTACAGAAAAACATAAGGACGCTGGCTTTCATTGATCTGCTGCCCTGCATTTTGATGGACCTCAGGATATTTGCATGTGTAAGAGATATTTCTCTACAGTCATGTGACATGCTCAGCTAATGAGAAACCAGATCCAGACCCTCTGACAAGTTGGTGTCTGGCAAGAGTCTAATGGATTAGTCTTGGTCATGTTTACACAAGTGCTCCCACTCGAAAGCGCTGAAACACAAGGTCTGTTACGTCAACCTCCTGTACCTCTCAACACGTAAATCTTCCGTTAGCTGGTGGTTGGAGTGTGTGTAGTGTGTAGGCATTAATGGCCAGGCTTTTAGCCAGTGAGTTGAATGTTCTGTATCTGACCTCCATGTGTTTTATATGTGTTTTGAAGTGAGTCCTCTGATGTGTTTGTGTTTGCAAGCATCACATTGACAAATACAATTTTATTTTTCTTAAAATAATTGAAAAATCTGAGTACTGGGGCAAGATGACTTCACTTGCACATACCAGTTTCCTCAGTTAAGTCATCTTAGCATGATGCTAGTGCAGTGACTGACGTTAGTTGCTTATAAACATTGGAAACAAGTGGGATTAACTTACATCATTGGCAGATTCTCTTACATATTTGATGGAAAGCAAGATTTATTGGGGAAATTGGATTTTCTGCACCGTGTGCGTGTCTGATAACTTTAGCTACTTTCGCACGATCAGCATGAAAGCGCTTAACGCCGCGTAAAAGCATTCATTTTTTATGGAATGAACACTGATGCCTGATTTAGCAGCAATCCTGCGCCTGCTGCAGGGAACCACTCAGGCAAAACTCACATCCCTGACGCTCAGAGTTTGAATTATTTTTACACTTTGACCAAGTTTGACACTGACCTTTTGTTCTCCAGTCGAGTCCTGTTTTCTGTCACAGGCATTTCAATGATGCTTCAGCCTGCTATCATTGAACTCCTGTCTCTTTCACCTGTGTGTATGTGTGAGTTCTGCCCTCGCTGATGAGATTTCACACTGTGGCGACAGCAATTACTTTTTCCTTGTGTAATGATGATTTCATGCTTGGCATACGCCTTGTCACAGATGCTGCACCCGGTTTTTCAGCACCATTCTGTCTTGAGCCTTGGTGGCACCTTTCAATGTGACACTGTTATCTTTTTGTTCTCTGTTAATCTTCATTAAAACGCTCTGTGGGAGCAAATACATGGCACATTATCAGATTAGTTTGGGTGCAAGACTGAATAGTCCTGTACTCAAGGGAAGCAAAAGAATATTGCTTTTACACACTCTCTGGCTAAATCAAACTTTTTAGTTTTTTAACCATTGTGTGGTTTTGGTCTTTGGAATGAAGAGCAGTTTTACACTGTTTTCAGTGCTGATTTATAGCACAAATGCTGTTTTCGGTTTCTGTGATCTTGACATTTCAGCACAGAGAATGGCTTCCATACACCTAAACAAAATGTTCCCTTCTCGTTGTACTCCCTGTTGATTTTGCTTTTTGGGGCAAAACAGGACTCTTCGTGTTTGTGACTGACCTCTAAGCTCTGAAGGCCAGTTCAGACCAAAGAAACAAAACCATTTTAGAATGTGACAGGGAAAAGTTGCAGCGGTGTGATGTGGCCCGTCTCAGCTCGAGTCAAGCCGGCTGATGGCGTCGCCTGCGACTCGCCTTGTCAAGTCGCCAGTGGCTGGTTTTACAACGTAAGACCCGCCACCTGTTTCAACAGCCAATCAGCTTGTAGCGAAGTCAGCTGGTCATGTCGACCCTCTCATTATTTTTATGTTTTCGTCGTTTCATCAATACTAGAAATGCAACTGTAGCAAGTAACTCACTATCACTATCCCCATGAATATTTTAAGATGCTACAAATTATATCCAGCTACAAAAAAAAGCCTGAAAAGTCGGCAGTACAGGGAGACGTTGCTATAGAAACGATACACCATCTTGTCTAGTCACATTGGTGTAAACTGGCAGGTTTCACAACGTTGCAGACCCGGCTCACTGCGAGTAGTTGCAACTTGTCTCATTGCAAATCTTTTGTCTGAACTGAGCTTTAGGTTTGATTTGTGTTACTGTAATATCAGTAAAAGTCACTGTTGGATGGCAGTTTAATGGTCCCAGCATTGAAGCAAATTGTGTCTGGTATTACATTGAAGGGTCTCTAAATGGCAAGTAATCTTTTCTGTACATTTTCCTTTTCTTGCCAAGGGTAATGTGTCATAAAAGGTGTTAAATATTTCTCAAATTTAAGATAATTTCTGTACAAAATCAGACTTTTTAATCTGATTCCTTCCACGTGTTGATATTAGTATCTCTCTGCATGCTGTTTGCATGTTTGTGGAGGAATAACAGGCTGCAGCAATGTGCATTGATACACAAAGCTCCAGCTAACACTTCTCCCGTTTGCTCTCTAACCGAGTGTATTTCTGTAAACTGTTCACTATGCATGAATTTAGAGCAAATGGAGACATAAAGTTTAATTTGAATACAGAGATTGCCAAAAACACAGACACAGCTCTCACAAAATTAACCTAATCTCAGTTCCGAAGTCAATTTTGTGTCGTTTCCGCCTCCGTCACGTTTCTGTCTGAACCTGCTGTGACCACCAGAAATGTCACAGACAAATAGATCCCATCTGTGGGAGGTTTCAGTGACCCACCCTATCATTGCCGCTTATTCTGGCCGTTTCTGCTTCTTCATTGTGTGTGTGTGTCGGTGTGCAGACAGGAGTCGTACCCTTTCTTTCTTAGCAACTGGTCACCGGCTTTATAGATTTCCCTCTGCTGTTCCATTGTGAAAAATTTCAGTATGAAAAAAGTGGAACACTTTATAAGAGTCACTGCATAAAAGGTCAGAGGAAAACTTTGCATAATATTTAATAAGTGTTTTGCAGAATAATAAATTACTTTGCTTTCCATTCATATGGGACTCTAGACTAGAATAGACTGTCCACCCATCAAAGAGGACATGTTACCTTTTACTGTACTTCCACAGGCACAAATTCACATTTCCTAGAAGGCAGAATGCGTCATTATTTCATGAAAGCACTATTATTCACGTCACCTTCATTTCTCACGAAAATAACCTCTTAAAAAAGTACAGATGATGAGTCTTTCTCTGGCCTGCACAAATTGGTTAACTGAATGAGGTGAGTCTCTCTTGGAAAAAGTGCACAGATGCTCCATTCACCCCGCACAATGCTCTCATTGTTTAACATGCAAGACAAGCCTCTGTTGGGCATAATCTCATGAGAGGTGCTGCAGTTCGTTTTACTAACTCAGTTTTAATAACTTCATCAAGTGGGAGCACAACTGGATGTGTAACCCATTACTGGCTGCTGCCCCTGGCCAATGAGAAGAGAGGCCTACCGGATAATTTTATTATATTTTATTTTGGAGTGATTGAATAAGTATTTATGGGAAAACTCAGTGATTCTCAGTAGTGGGAGCCTGTGGGTTCAGTGACTGGAATGCCAAGTTATGTCAGTCAGTAGTACAAATAAACTCTTATGTCGCAGTCTGTTAAACAGTCAGCCCAACAAAGCAGTCCTGTAGTACTTTCATTCCTCAGTGACTGTCTATCTACCTACCTGTCTATCTCTGTCTCTCAGAATGGACACTTTTAATGTGATCAGTTATCAGTTCTTCTCAGCGCCTGATATTTTACATGATTTTTGCGATGCAAGTTACTCTACAATTTGTGACATGACAGCCCCCCTCCCGCGACCCTCTGAGGATAAGCGGTATAGATAATGGATGGATGGATGGATGGATGGAATCCAAGAGTATGAATAAGAAAGGTAACTCTGTAACTTTTTTTTTCTGTCAGCAAACTTTATAAACCAAATGTTTAGTTTTAGATGTTCAATTTTGGTAACTTTAAAAATGGGCAATTGTAGAAGTTTGGTCGGAGTGCTAAATATCCTGGGGGCAAGCGGTTCCTGCGAAGTTTTAGGGTAACAAAGTTAAAAGAACGTTTATTTGTGGAGACTGAGGGTTGAATTTGGCTTCGGACATATTTTTGTGGAAAAACTGTGTAGAGATACTTTGGAAATTCTTCCTTGAAAGGAAGTTCTTCCTTTATCTGACTCTTTTCATCTCCATCTATATTTCCATCTTTCTGTTTTATGTATCTCTGACACACAGACTCATGAGCAGCCTAACCAACCAGCTCGCAGGAGACTGGGGTGGTGGTCAGTGGGGGATGGAGTTTGTTTGTTCAGGGGTCTCTTGACCAGCCAGAACCAGAAAGTCAATTTGATTAATCCTGGATGGAAATTGCAGAGACCTGCCTATAGTCCCATACAGTCCTATTTAATTACACTCGACTAGTTCCTCCCAGGGAGCCTGGTATATACAGTCCTCCATGCATCCCATTAGGAAGAGACGTGAGATGGCCCAGATATGGACATGTGAGTAGAGATGAATGAGCTGGATGTATGGCTGGTTATCGTATGGCGTTCTGCAGCAGAGCGCCTGTCTCTGTATTCATTTCCTCACAGATTCCCCAAACAGATCCACTTCCTGTCTCTTCTCCATGATGCTATCCAGCAGACAGGAAATAACATGTCACTATTTTCCCCATCAGTCTGCGATCTGTCTGTCCTCTCATGTTTGTTTTCTGATATTTGTCGGTCCTTGTCCCCGCTGTGCTTTGTCTCCCTGCTCATGTTGCAAACTGCTGATTATAATGACCTGTCAGCCACCGGCAGATTTTATTTTCGCTTCTTGTCAAGTTTAACAGTCCATTTCTACCCAACTTCATCTGATCCTGTCACTGCTCATTTGAACTCAATGAAAATGTGATGCTTCAAAGCCAAGAGCGGTGGTGTCGCAGGATCCCGCTGCTGCACTTGTGATGTGCAGAGACATTTTTTTGTGTGTGTTTGAAGTGACTTTATCATGCTACCAGCGTCCCTCTCCTGTCCTTTGTTTCAGCCTCTTTTAATAAACTATTTAAGCCCCCAATCAATCGATACTTCCTCATGCATTTTACATTCACCCAAAGAGCGAGCGTTTTCTTTCATATGTGCAGTAATTATTGGAGTAAAGGAGAGATATGACATGAAAGCCAAAGTTCAATTGCTGTCATCACCAAGCCCATCTATGGGAGCATCAGTTTGCAGTATTAGCAGTTGGTCACGCAGCGCTGAAGTTTCACTCTTGCACTTTGATGTTTGGGCTTGCAAGTGATAAGCCAGAATGTCTCTGAGGCACAGAAATTGAACAAAACACCCGGGGAGACTTCGTGCTGTTTGTGTGTGTGTGTGTGTGTGTGTGTGTGTGTGTGTGTGTGTGTGCTTTCTTTCTTGGAGGCAATCAGAACAGTGCACAATAAACACTACAGCGGTGTAGCAGATATGAAGACATGCTGGGATGTTATCAGTGAGGTTAGTTCATTTTAAAGGGACAATGCCCATTGATCAGAAAAAAAGTAAAGTGGATAAGAGTTTGAAGTTGTGATTTTCATTTTAATCTGCTGCACCTGGCCTGATTTTAACAGGGAAATGAACACTACATGGCCAAAGGTATGTGGACATCCTAAAAAAGTACCCATTACACCAACATTTCATTCGAAAATATAGGTCTAAATCTGCTCCGACAACAGCCTCCACTCTTCTGGGAAGGCTTTCGCTCAAGATTTTGGAAAATGGCCGCAGGGATTTGCTCCCATTTAGCCACAAGAGCATTAATGTGGTCGGCCACTGATCGGTCGGCGTTTCAATTTATCCCAAAGGTGTTTGATTGGGTTGAGGTCAAAGCTCTGTGCAGGCCGGTCAAGTTATTTCACACCAAACTGGGAAAACAATTTCTTGATGAACCTGGATGTGCATGGGGGCATTGTCAGGTTGGAACAGGAAAGGGGCTTCACTAAAGTCGTACCACAAAGTTGGAAGCACTTTATTGTCTAAAATATCCAAAAGATTTGGATTCTATAAGTGGATTTGACATTGGATTTAGATTTGATCAAATGCACTGAAATGTTACAGTACAGAATGATTTAAGACCAGAGAAATGATGCCACTGTGCATAAAATCTATATTTCAGCTCTTGTTGATTAATGGGAGGAGTTCAGTAGACTAGAATGGAGTAGGATGGAGTTTCAAATTAAAGTCAATACATAATAGGATTTGGCTTGCCATGCACATTAATTAACAAACCATCCAAAGTTTAAACAAGGCCACTGAGGTTAGTTTCCACATTCAGCTCATGCAGTGACTGGATATTGATCACATGGTAGAGTCGGTCATTCCTGGTGTGCATTATTGCTGTGTGTTCTGTGCACAAACGGAGAAATGTAATGTTGCATGACTAGAAAGTGTTAGCAGTAGTCAAATCAAATTATCCTTCTTTAAATACAACCAAAATGCTGTAAGATTTTGTGACAATACAGTATGAACATTACAATATAATTTCATAAAGTTTCACCATGTGTTTTTATTATAAACACATGTTATTATTGATTATATATCTGATTGTTCATGTCATATTTATGCCAAATTCAATTCCAGGAATTTAGCAAACGCTTAACTTTCAAAATAAAAAGTTAATGTTCTGAATTATTAGTTCCCTCAGTCATTAATCCGTGGTGCATTTACAGAGCTACATCAAGGTGAACTGGGGAATCTCCTCACCACCACGAGAGCATGTTGTTCTGGATAGATCCACATAATGAGACCCTGTATAATCAACATTACACAGATGTTCCGAAAGCCTCTCTGACTCATCACACACTTGTTTGGATCAAATGCAGAACAACATAGTTAAAAAGGTTAAAAAGAATTGAAATTAATTTGAATTTCCATTAGTGAATTTGATTTCCATAATGCAGTATCTGTGTCATCACTGGCTGTTGTGTTCGCTGTGAGTAGCTGCTGCCTTTGTAAATAAAGATGAAAATGGGGTTGTTTGCTTTCCGAGGCTCCTCCAGAAGATAATTCGCCGACACTTTCCAAGAGTGTGCTTTGAGAAAAGTTGCAAACTTTCTAACCTCTGCATTGTTTATCAGAAGTTTGATGATGTGTTTGCTTTGCCGAATTTGTCTCTCTTAACCTGGACTGCAGTAGTGAGGTCCAGTGAAGCTTGAACGGATTTGTCTTTGGAAAGGAGGAGCTATTGGAATATTGGATTTTCAGGCCCAGCTTGGTTCCGCATGAGTGAACTACTTGTGCCGTAGTCCTGGAGGAAGAGCTGTCGGCGATTTGCCTCGACTAAACTTTTACATCGCTGTCAAATTAATCGCGGACTCGCATCTTTTTAATCTTAAACTCATTCAAGGAAAGAGCTGAGGGGAATCTGCCTTTACTCTTCCCATCCAGAACACTTCTCGCTGAACCTTCCCCTAAGGTGGAGAGGTGTACTGTAAGACCTTTCATGTTGCATAACACCATCTGTATGTAGTCGGTGGTGAAGGAAGTTGCATATCTTTGGGTTTTGGACTGTTGGTCGGACATAAAAAGACATGAGGACGTTACCTTAAGGTTTAGGACATTTTAACAGGCACCATTTCACTTTTTAGACTGTTTGATTAATCAATTAATTCAGAAAATAATTGGCAGATTTATAAATATTGAAAAGAATTGTTGGATTCAGTCAGTATAGAGAGAGAGACAGAGTATTTTGTTTGTGCTTAAGCATTTTTAATCAATTTTATCTACTTATTTAATTTCTATTTTATTTTTTTAACAAAATACTGTTAATTCAATTCAGTTTTATTTATATAGCGCTAAATCACAACAGAGTTACTGTATCTCAGGGCACTTTTCATATAGAGCAGGTCTAGACCGTGTTTATTTGTTTTCTGCAGCCATGGGTTTTTATAGGTATTACTGAGTTACCAGTTTATTAGGTACACTTAGCTAAAACTGTCTATTTCAGCAGCCCTGCAATGAATCCTATACTGTCTCTAATGTTTCGTTTGTTCCAGAGAGGTGTTGATTCAACTTTGTGTTCAATTTAGAGGCTGTAGTTTCAGGTTCAGTTAAAGTTTATTGCATTACACTGCGAAGTGTTTCTAATATTTTGTCTACCACATTTATATTAATGAGCTTAAATATGGGGTGTGGAGCATGTGGAGAATGTGTGTACTGACTTTGGGTCTGTATTTGTGTTGATGTTTTGTTGCAATTGTGGGTTTTTGATTTCCATATTGTTTCCAAGATCTATGACGGATGTATTTTGTCTCTGGCTTTGGTGGAAAAATTAACAAAATAAAAGGTTGTACCTACAAAATCCAGCTGTTTAGCACACAAGAGAAACAGTTTTTATCTAAGATGGATTTGTAGCAGGATCTAACAAAGATTGCTTTTTTTGAGTATTATGGAAAAAAACAACACATTTCCTGTGTGTCTTATCCCATCTGAGGGTCAAGGGACTCAGGATTTAACATTATTGGCCACAGCTGTGCAGTGCTGCTAACAGGGATGAATTAATAATCAAGTATGCAGGCTGAAATAGTGCCAGAACTAGTCTGTTTGCGTGGTGCAGTGTCTGCACCGCGGCAGCAGCCCCTGTGGAACCAAACATCAAGTTGATGCATGACTCCTCCACCGTGTCTCCACAGTATTGAACTTCCTCTCCCCCTTCCTCCTTTAGTACAAGCCCTGAAGCCGATCATGACCTTTACTTTGCCAGTGAAGAAAGATATAAACACAAACAAGTTGTGTTGTTGCTCACAGGTTTTCTCCGCCACATGCTTTGGCATCCGCGCAGCATGTAGGGGTGAGCGGATGGTGTGATTGCTATTCATTACATGTCCAGCGCTTCCCATTTTATGGATATCGGTGTGTTTAACATTCAGTGGCTCTATTATCTCAAGGCAGTCATATAGTAGGTAATGCTTGGCAAGCACTAGTGGCACACATAAACACACAAGCCAAAGTCCTGTCATTAATGCTTCATTAGGTGTTTGCTTCACGCACAAGGAGGAATTGTCCTTTTTCCAGCCAAAGGGTTTGATCCTGCATTGAAAATAAGGCCACACGAGTGCATTCAAGGACTCCCTCCACTGTTGTTTTTCTCCTCTCCCTGCAGCCGTACTGGTGACCAAATGTACAGGCCATTCAATTTCACATCAGGGTGCTTGAAGTTTGAAGTTCGCCGCAGAAGCCAACCTGCTCCACAGAATGTACTTGAAGAATGAATGAATTACTCAGGAAATCAAAGCAATAATCATCATCATCCAGGAAAGTAATACAGGTTTGGCAGAACATAATCACGTTTGAGCTCATTACAAAAGAAAGCTGATTTTATTCATTACTTCATTACTACATTTCAAAACAAAAACTCCGAAAAAAAACTCTTAAAAAAAACTTTATCGAGTCATTTCAGTCTATATTTGAGTCCATAAACCTTGTGCCACTTCATCAAATAATACCACAAGAAAGCAATTTGTTCTAATTTTCTATGAATTAAACAAAAAAAACCCAAGAAACAATCAAGAAATATGTAGAAACCACTTAAAACAAATTGATTTCATTGGAAACAGCGAAATATTCTTTCACTTAGGTGAAAAAAATAAGATTTAAAGGACTCAGTTACACACAAAAATGACTTGATGCAAAGGACAGTGTTTAACAGTGTGTTATCCCACTTACACACCATGTCAGCCTTGTGTTGCACAATATTTCTATTTCTAAATATAGACAATCCTAATTTACTCACCAGCAGCCCACATGTGAGGAAATCTGGAGGATGGAGGGTCCAACAGGGTTGCCAGTTTTAGAATATGGTTATTCAGAGATAATACTGACATAAAATATTTAAATAGCTGAGGATCTATGCTCACCTTGCCAGCTACAGGGCTTTTTTTGTATGAGCCTGATTCTTTTCCCTGTAGGTAATGTAATAAATTGCTGCATTACTTGAATTTGTGTGATAACATTACAGTCTCCTGTCCAAACTGAAGATCCTTAACCGTTCTCAACACAGCCTTTCAATGTCACCTTGAGATTGAGACCATTAATCTTGAGCCCTTTTCTTCACTAGAATATTTTCTGTATTTTTCAGTGTGGTGATTGCTGTTTTGATCTCACTTGTAATTGGTTTGTTGTTCAAGTGCGGGCACTGAATCAAGGACCTTGCAGATGTAATTGATAGCTGCTTTTTGCTAATGGAGATTGTGACTCCACATGTGGGTTGCAAAAAAAAAAACAGTTTCCAAGGAAACAAACAAATGTGATGCTCTGTGTTTAATATTAAATGTGCGTCAGTAGAGTAGAAAGAATTGTTTTCCCTGATAATAGTAGGTGCTGTTTATCCTCTACTAGTTGAAAATATCCTCAGGCTTTATGTCTTCCAATGTGGCCCAAAGTAATGATTTGTAAAATAAAATGTCTGAAAAAGTAATGGCTATTTCTGTGCATTGACAATGAAATGGGCTTCATTACACTGTTTGCCATTCCAGCCATAATGAGCCCACTTTTAGGTTATTAAACTGAGGCATTTGACAAGGTGCTCTGACAGGTGTTTGTTTAGATCTGTGCTCTTTTAACTCTGGAGATGCCAGTAGGTTTGTTGAGTAGAACAGGCAGAACTCATTTGATGGTATCAGTGCTTATTGTAGATGGAAGACTTGAAGTTTCAAGAAAGATGGACTAGAGAAATTAAGATTCAAGATGGATGCTTTTCAGCAGCATGGCTCTATGGATGGCAATGTCGGTCTGACGGTCGGTCCACCTCTTTGGTCCAGACTGAAATATCTCAACTATTAGTTGGATTGTCATGAAATCTTGTACAAACATTTATTTTTAGCTTCTGCCGCGATGTAGAACAGATCTATGTGTGCGTCATGAGGTTTTTTTGTGCAGATTTTCCTATTTCTGTATGTCATTTTAACGCATTTGTTTGTACAGTGTAGGAACACCCATGAAGGGAGATTTTGAAAGAGCTTGCACTGAGGCTGTCACCTTTTTATAATTTTCAAAAAATTCAAGCATGAATCACCTGGTTGCCATCATTTATTGAGTAAAAGAACGCGAGATCAGTGATGGCTGATGACTGGGAATAATCCATTTTTTTGTTGCAGGTGCATCACACCAGAGGGGAGAGGTCACATGCTTTACTATGGTAACAATGCTCAGAGAAGAAGAGTACTTGTTTCCAAGGTGATGTGTGTTGCTATACATCACAAATGTAGGTATAGGAGTAGGAAGATGCTCCATTTCAAAGCAGCCTTGAATTAAAAAACCACGCTCCATCTTGTCTCGTCATTAGGAGCCACTACTTATTCCTTGTCTCATCTGATTGTGGCTTTTTGTTCCTAAAAATTCTCCTCATCAAAATCTGTTATTCAAGTGTTTAAGATGGAAACGTGCTTCTTTAATCTGTGGCATCATCTGCAGCATCATCATATGATTGTAGCTCTCTCAGGAAGAAGAGAAGATAAATGTATTCTCTGCAGCAATCAGTTCCTTACAGAGAAATGTTGTGTAGTAGAAAAGGAACATCCTTCCAAATATAGAAAGAGATGATGTCCGGGGCACACAGATTCAAATTGTTGTTTTTCCCTTCAGTCCCTTTCTAATTTTAATCTCAGTGATAATCGTACTGATGCTTTGTACAATTTTATAATCCAGAGACCCTGAACATTACATGTGTGGAAATGGAAAACAACCTTAAAAAAGAGTCAACCTTAAGAACCAAAATCCAGTGCATATGCTGACATTCCTCTGTTCATGAATCATTGATGGTGGCCCTCTTCACATGCTATAGGCTCAAAGTCATTTCAGAAAGCCTCCTTCTCTTTAACCATCTCAGCACTGAGGTCTTAAAGATTACACGATGCGAGAGATCGTAATATGTCCGGGCTGCTTAGCTGCCGAGATCCCAGCTTTAATTAAGGACTTCTATCTGGGGAAGCCAACACCAGCGTTAATGAAAGGGACAGGCAGCGGAGAACTTGGGAGGGATATAAATAGCAGCTTTTGTAGGCTAGGATTCCCTGTCGGGTTGGAGCCATGCTCATAGCAGATCACACCAGCTGATTAACATAGACATGCTCCCGTGGCTGTGGATGCAGATGCGCCTCTTGTTGTAGATAGCGTATACTGAGGAACAAGATTTTTTTCACCCCAACACAGACACAGAAACAAGGTTTTTATTTGCATCGTATGTGTGTTGTATGTATGTAAGTGTACACATGCACAAACATACAAAAAGAAAAAATGAGGCCACAGGAAGAAGAAAGGTATAAATCCACCTTAAAACACTGGGGAAAGAACAGCTACTGGCTTGTATGTCTTGGCTTAATATTGTTTGTTGTGGACAACTGGCCAAACATAAAAGGCGAGACTTTGTATTGAGATATTTTCAGCACAGCATCAGTGAAGTGCAATAGCAGAACATGTCAGGTAACATGAGTCTGATGTGCCAAGTCGGAAGTGAAAAACAAGGGCTTCTGTCTAAACCCAAAATTTTACAGCAATACAGCATTACATTGTACAAGAGTCAACCTCAACAGACCATTGTATTCAGGTTAAACCATTTGTCATAAAAAAATACCCATGGCCGTGGTCCAGTTTAAAGTGATTTTCACCAAAACTTTATTTCCCCAGGCAGCCAAAGGTTATTTTTCCTGCTGCAAAAGGACACTAGTCACTGCAGCGTACTGTGAACAAGGTCCAATTGTGATGTGGACTGTTCCTAAAATGGTTCAGGTTATAGAGAAAATGGATAGAAAGTGCAAATGAGCTACTGGTTATGCACCAGGGTCCTTCTGCATTGGTTAGAAAAAAAGAAAATCAATGAATGGTTAAAGGTACCCTGTGGAGTTTCCTTGTAAACAAACAGTTATCTTTAAATTAAGTGTTTCCACATTGTATGTATCCTTGAGGCCTAACAACCGTGTTGAGTGCATTTACTTCCTCATGAAACATTTGCAGAGACGATTTTTTTTCAGCTTTTTGCTGGTGTGTTGCTGTTTTTTGATGCGTTACCGTCACCAACTGTTGATCCAGGCAGTACTGTAGCGTTAAAACAGCTGGATGGAATGTGTATCGTCACCTACGTCCGTGCACTGTGCATATGCATCCTTGCGTGCGTGTTAGTAGATCACAATGTTGTGATCTCTGTACCAGTATTTGCACTGCAAATGGTATTTTTGAAATCAAATTTTTATGTTTATTGTTCTTTTCTCATTTGTTTTAAAGAAATACTCAAAACTCTCAGACTATATTACTTACAAAGGACCAAAACATAAGGTGGTAGTGTTGCCACAAAGATGTTGCATTTGGAGTAAAGGACAGGTCAGCGGTCATAGTCCCTGGCAGTGTTCACCAACCAGTTGACGAACCAGTTAATTAGAACTAAAGCTGCAACAATAAGTCCAATAATCAATTAGTTGAACAACATATTTCTCAAATTTGAGGATTTCATGCTTTTCTGTGTCATACATTATAGTAAATTTCATCTCTTTTGGTTTTGGACTGTTGGTCAAATAAAACATCACCTTGGATGGCAAAATTATAATTTTTCACCATTTTCTGGCATTTTATAGACCAAATGATTAATCTATTAAACAAGAAAATAATCAGAAGATTAATAATAAATCAATAATAAAAAATAATTGTTAAATTCACACTAAGCTTCGACTGGAAGGCAAGTCATTCTGGGTAACACAGGAAATCATCACCTGTAGCAGATGAGGAACTACAGGTGAAGATGACGGGGAATAATATTCTGAATGTGAGATTTATGTTATATAACAGCGTAACAGTAATCAGTGGTAGATTAAGAGCACAGCAGTGTCTGGATAGCAGAGTGACTGGTGAGACATATGTTATGGCTGCTTCCCAACTACACATCTTACAACAGCGAGGTTTTCTGTGTGCAGAAGTTGCATTATCCCGTGTAAGCTGTATACCACTGCTGTTTCTTGACTGAGGATAAGTTGAAGTCTTTCAGACTGACAGGATCGTGTGATTGGTGGGTTAGCATGGGGATTGGCTTTGAATGAATAGGTGCGTACATCCTTCCAGTTCTCTAGATTTCGCTCTTTGAGTTCCCTCTATGAGGAGGAAAATACAGTTGCTCAAGGTCAGTCCAACCTGCTGCAAAGTCAATCATCACAGTAATGGATTTTTTTTTCCTCCCATGGCTCGTCAACAACAGCTTTTTGTAGCATTGTCTAACATTGTGTTGGTCTGTGTTTGAGTGTGTGCACTGTGGATGGAGGTGTGTTTAAAAAGAACAATGAGGACTATAAATTAAATCAATCTGCACACTTGAGACTTGTAAGAACATGTGTCCTTGTAGCCTTGTTTCCCCTTTGACAGCTGTTTGCTGGAATCATCTACTTTAAACTACACTGACATTGCGTTTTACCCTCTATTTCTTCAAAGTTAGATGCATGGAACAACCCAGCATACTTCAGATAAGAAAAATGAAATGAACTTAACTATGTTTGTAGTATGCAAGTACAATTTGCATTTTGCTTTTCAACCACTGATAGCCAGCTTTCAGAAGAAATGCTTCTTTTCCTCACAGTATGAGTCTCTATTCTTAGCTGTAACCAGCAGCAGCTTGTGTACATTTAACTGTCTGTTGATTGGTTGGTCCCAAAGAAGAATTCTGAATCTGAGCCACAGAACTCCTGCTTCTCTCTGCGTTTAGCTTGGTTTGTAGTGATGAAGGTAATGAAAATGACAGATATAAAACAAGACGCAAGGCGTATCACATTCCACTGGTGTCAGAAGAAAGTCCACTCTGTGTGTAAGCATGATCTATAAAATCAATCATTGTCTTGGCAGGATTCATTACAGTAATTAAACTGAAGAAAGTAAATTGGCAGAACAAGCAGATACATAAATCATTTATCTTAATTGAAGACTGATGGAATAATCCTGAATGTAATTCTGTTTATAATCACTGCAGTAATGTAATCAAAGAATGCTTACATTGCACATTGTTTAATAATGCTTTGCTGTGGTTTTTAATAAGCCAGTGGTTTAGACAGACAAATGTTTCCCATTCTGCTTGATTAAACAATAGGTCATTGGACAAAACCTTTTTGTTGGTCTTGGAACAATATCAATCTTGAAAATGAATCCATCCACATCAAATATTGTTTCATCTATGAAGTTAGAACAAACCTTCCTTGTGCTTCAGGACCTCACAATGTGTGGCACACTAAAGAGTGCACATTTCACCTACTTTGGCATATACTTGGCAATCCAACAGCAGATGAGAGCCTTTGGTGCATATCCGTCAACCTAGTAATGCCTGCAATTTGAGACAGAGCTAGCAACCCAGTAACCGCTGAGGTTTGAGGCGGAGTTGGCAGCCCTCTAACCCTGGAGATTTCTGACACATATCTGACAACCTTAGTAACCCTTGAGACTTCAGACACATATCTGGCAACGCTTCATCCCCACCAGGGCTCGCTCCACATGGTGCATCTTGATTTGGCAACGCAACAGCCTCCAAGAACTGCAGGGAGCAGACTGGTGCAGAGGATGGAGCTGGCAACCCACCAGGATTGGCCAGTTTCTGCCACCGCATGTTTGGTCTTTTGGAATTTACACAAGGCAGCTATCACAACAAACTTGTACCCTTGGAGTACTTAACAATTTATAGTATGGCATATATTTGCATGTAGATTTCTTCAGTGTTGTCTTTATTGAAAATGCCCATTAGCAGTATAGCACAAAAATTCTGAAAATGATGTACTTTACCTCCCTATGTATGCATATTTAAATACATACATACATACATACATACATACATACTGCAAATAAAAGTGAATGGTAGAAAAGTAGATTAAATTTCATACAAAAGTAATCAAGGTATATTTATATAAAAACAAAAACAGTTATGCAATATTCTTGCACGACTAATAATAATTGTCTTAAATATTATTGTTTCACTGGCCATATGGGGCTATTTCTTTGAGCCACATGAAGGTGGAAGGAGAATTTTCATTCTCCTCTGTCTTAATCAAGGACATTTTAATAACGCAGGCTTTGTGTTTGTACTGTACTGTTGTACTTCGGCACAAAAACAATTTGGTTCGATTTAGGTAAAGATCATGGTTTGGGTTCTTATGTTAAGAAGGTCAGATGTGTAAAGAGAGTGAGAGCAGGGCTGGATCAAAAGGTTTTTAGAACAATAGGGAAGATTCATAGAATCATGCTGGTTGGCGTAAACTTAGCTTGCTGACTTGTGATTTTCTTTATACCACTGTTTTGCAGTATAATGCAAGAGTTTTGAAAAATAAATTCATATAATTAATGCAGGTGGGTTTGATAGTGACATCTCTATCATCTAAACCCTCTTATAATTTCATATAGTGCTTTCAGTGTCAGAAAAAAAAGTATGTTGACCCCTTTTTTTATAAATCCACCTTCATGTATTATTGAAACAGGTTTCAAGTGTTTTTCTATCATACTTTTCCTCGACAGCTCATCCTGCAGCCGATTAGTCCTCCTCTACCCTTGACGTGACCCCGTCACCACATTAAGATGCCACTAGGGAGCCTCTGCACTTGTTTGTGTCCTGTGAGGATGCTGTAGTGCTTCCTGCTTTCCATATTCTGATCTTATATCACACTGTATGCTCAAGTGTGGTGGCGTATATGCCTCATGCATCACAGTTATATACCTCTCCAGGCATAGAAATGTAGATATATCTTGCAGAGTATCTCACCTGTGTGTGATGTGAGATTTATCCGCCTGTAGATGCTTTGAATGGATATAGATTTACAGCTACAGTATGTAACTAAAGGGCTCAAACAGAACAGGTGGATTCTGTCCTGTCATGCTTGCTGTGTAGCTCAGGACATACTGAGGACTTTATTCCCATCTCTACTCTTCAGTCTTACCAATGTTTCCCTTTAAATTCTAATACAAAGCTTCACAGAATAATTCATTGCACAAACTAGCATATTTTCCGCGAGTGAATCTGCTGCCCTTGTTTGCTGTTGCCCTCTGAATGTGTGACTCAGGACTGCAGCCCTACGATGCTCGCTGATGCGAACCGAGACTGAGAGCGATTGGGGCAGGTGAGGAGAGAGAGAGATATGATGCTGTGAGGTAATCCTTCCTTCTGCACCAGTACAGCCGACAGCTGATGTCCGAGCCCCGGCCAGAGCTGCAGCAAACAAACAAAAGAACCCTCCATCCCTGCAATGACCAGAACATTGCTAGGATGGGTTTTACTGTTTGTTAGGGGGCTGAGAACACATGTAGAAACCACATCATATTTTTTGTTGTGCACTACATGTGTTTACATTTTCCTGGAGCTTTTATCTTTGTTTCCAGTTGCAGTTGGCTTGTATCATACAGTGACAAGGTGGTCCTGCTTCTTAAGTGAATACTATAGGGTCCCTGCATTCGTTATTGTCAGGATCTCCTTAAAACTGACCATAACTGGCTAAATTGTACTGTTACAGATGTATTCTTCAGCATACTGTGTGTAGGCTAGTTAGGCTAATAAACCTGCAATGTACAAGTGAAGGAGTTGCTGTGTTTATCGGGACACTGGGGCCAAAACTAGGCAAGCAGGCAAAGCAAAACATCTGGCCAATGAGCCCCCAAGGACGTCGGGGACATTAGCCTCCCAAGGACAGTTCTCTCAGTCTGTGAACCCCAACACATCATCTGTTCAGCGTATGTACTGCATGTAGCTTCCCTACCCCACTTCCCTTCCTATCATTTCTCTCTAGCACTCGCACTCAGTCCAGACAGGGCAAAGGGAAGCTGCCTCATCAACAACAACAACTCATTTCAAATTCAAAACATAAACTATTATCGTCTATTATCATTGCTACCTGCTGGAACCAATCGCAGTCGTTTTATCACTCTAACAAGAAAACGGATCGCACTGTGACCGAGTCATTGCTCAGGCGTTGATATATGCAGTCAGCACATACAGGGCTGGACTGCATGTTCATCACCTGCGAGTTGTTTGTGTTGTATATCCTGGCTCTGCAGGTCCGTCCACGTTTCCTTATCTCAGCACCTCCGCCTGCCTGCCAGCAGACAGCATTATCATCCCATTCTGCCTCGGTCTGTGTTAATGTTTGATTTCTGCCTGACTAGACGCTCCCTCCCCACCTGCTGCTGCTGCTCTGCAATGGAAGAAACGGGGAACTGCTTATAACCTTGGTCTGTTTTGTAAACATGCAGCTACATTGTTCTGGCTCGCCCTGTCATGTGAACTTTAAATGGACAAAAAGATTGTTCACTCACATACGAGAGAGAATTGTTTTGATCAGTGTGTGCGTTCTCAATGCAGTTTCCTAGAATTCAGGCTGACTTTCAGGGGGTCTCCTTCGTGCTACAGACCTTTTATAAAATGCCAGAGATTCACAGTGCCAGGCCTTCAACACTAATTCATTTTGAACAACGCCAGAGGCCATTTGACTTTCAGTGTTTACCTGCAAAGAGACCGAGAGAAAGGGGGAGGTAATACTGGTGCTTGAAGTGGGTATGTGTAACAGCTTGTCCTCTCTTGTTATCTTTACTGCCAATCGAATATGTACATACTTGTCTGTCCACGTAGCCAATTAAATATGCATTGAGATATCTTTTTTCACATATTCTGTCGTCAGTGTTTTATAAGGAGCACGACATGAAAACTGAGTTATCCCGAGCGGTTTGACCTTTAAAAGCCAACACTGCTGCTACAAGACAGCATGGATGATACAGGAGTATTTGGCGCGATTTGGTGATGATATGAATGGCTATTTCTGAACCGTTTTTTGAACCTACCTCAGTCATTGTGCCAAATCGAGAGCCCGCAGGGCACCTCAGATACCATCTCACCTCGCATCCACCACTGTGATTTTCATTTGAGTCCATATAATCCATGTTGGAACCCTGTGATCCGCCGCTGAGCTAAGTGTCCACAAGACTGCGCAGGAGAGAAGGCTGGAGGAGAGTGATAACGCTGCCTGCACAAAGACGGCTCAGATGACGGGAGAAGACAAGAGCAGGAACAAGAGACAAGGAGGCGACTTGGTATCAGATGGTTTTAATGCTGACCTTAAAGGCACCAGCCCCCTAGGGCATCTGACCATTAATACTCCAATTCCCCAGAAATACTGTACCGTATGAGCTATTTCTGTCAGGTCTCTATTGGTGTAGCTCAATACAGTAGGTAGTGCAGTACATCCTGGCAGTGTGTGTACACATGGTTTATTTTGGGGTTTCTGTAGAACATTGGTTCCCGCATTGGATTACTTAATGTTGGGCCAAGGGTGCACGCAAGATTTAATTTCCATTAGTTTATTTTTTTTAAATGTTCCACTTTTCTAATAACCACTACTTGAAAAATAAGGTGTTTACATAAACTAGATTTTATGATTTCGAACATATCAAAACAAAAAACCAACAAACCAACTTTTAAATATGCCGTTATTCTGCTCCCAGTGGAATAAATGCATATCAGGGACACAGCAGTCAGAAAATAGTGACTGTAAGAGCAAGTGATGAGCTGATGAATGCTGATTCATCTCAGCCCTCAAAACGGTCTAAGAGCCAACCATTGGAACTCAAATCTAATTTTACATAGAAAGCTAAGTGCCATAGTTTGAAAAGTGTGGGGACCACTGCTGTAGAAAGTAATTCTGATGGATTATCCAGAGTAATAAGTAGAATTACTTGTGGAAAGTGATGTTGCTGCTTATTAAATGTCATCTTTCAAGACTGTGAGCACAAAAACCAAACTCCATTCACCTCCATTGTGTTGGGGTTGCCACCAAAAACTCATAGATGGATATCTTAAAAAGTCTGCACATAACAAAACTATCTGCATGCTTAGATACCGCTAGATGTAAGTGAGAAAATATGCTTTTTGTCATTTGGGTGGACCGAGCCTTTAAAGCAATAACTGTGCCTCATACAGTAAAAGTTAAATGCCAGTGATGCAAGTCCTGTAATCTCTCTCTGTGCACTGTTCACTCTGCTGCTCTAAAATGCCATCCTCGGTTCAAAATGCTGAGACAGTAGTTGTTAATTCATGCAGTTTGATAAATCTACATGCCATTTAGCTTTAATGCTGTGTTCAGGACTGAGTAGAGACTAAAACTACATGACAGTCTTTTATAGTCGACTATAAACTGGCATCGGAGATTATGATAACCTTGATGGTCTGAGGTGCGTTGAGACAATGTTATGTTCTCATCTGTGTCGTCAAATAGCAGTAAATGTTAATGGATAGTCTTAACTTGTATACAGAAGAAACAAATACCCCTTGAGAGCTATAGAGAGACTGAAGCAGTTAAAGAGTGCTTTCCTTTCAAGGGTCCGTGATGAATAAAGGCAAGGTTCAGGTCAGGTCGCTTTTCAGCCTCCACAAAGCAGAGGAGGAAGAGGAAATGTCAAGGGGTCAAGAAAGTACAAATCACCTATTTCATGTCTGCTGCGTTCGGCACCTAAACAAGTAGAGTGAGAGGTAGTCTAGCTTTATCTTTGTATGCAGTTCCTGTATGCAAGTGGTTTTCTGTCATATATCCTCTAACACAGCCTCACATTTGCTTGATGGTGCTCTGCCTGGTCCTTTGTTAAGAAGCTTTGTTTTTTTCCCAATCTTACCAATCCTTTTCATATCGGCAAGAAGTGAACATCAGACGGTGAGCTTCTTTCATGCACAGAGGGTTTTTTGTTTATCATGGCGGTTGCTGGATGTTATCTGCATGGACAGGAATTGAATCATCAATGCTCCAAAGCCCACCCTCTCCTCCCACTGTAATCTTTGCAAATCCCACCACTTGTCTGATGAATTTTCCAAATATGGCATCTCGCCCGCACCAAACGGCTCCGTTGCTCGGTTGGTTATCAGCCTGACTAAAAATTGCCATGCTTATCTGGAAACTGGACTTACAATTTACAATGCTACACTAAAGCTCATGTTCTGTGGCTTTCGTCCCGGCAGTGTCCATTCATCTACCATGCAGCAATGTGTTTTGTTTTGAATGGATTTGTCCAATTTCAGGTTTTTGCAGTTAGTATCGTGGGTTTGTACAAAGTCTTGAAAGTTTGGAAAATTCTTAATTTTAACCGTTATGTTTGTTATATTTGTTTGTTGTCTCCTGGCATTTATAGTAACAATTTAGATGTGCTGATAAAGGCTTCAAGAGCCTGGAAATTTTTGGTTTAGGTACCATAAAAGTGCTTGAAGAGTGCTTGAGTTTTACTCTTAAATAGTTGTACGTACCCTGTATACAAGAAATCAACATACTTTACCATTTTATACCAACAGGAAATTAGATAGTTAGATGGATGGATAGATTTCTAAGATCTTTCTGGAGCTGTCTCACCACCATTTGCAATTTATTTTTATTTCATGCAGCTCTTACATTTCCTTTGTGCAATTGCATTGTCAGTGTCCATCATCAGCACACTCGAAAATCAAGCCACATGACTCTTTTGAGTATGCTTAATTTTGACAGTTTTCCACACTACACACAAATACCCTAATTAGAATTAGTGTGCAGTATTAAATTTGAGGACAAAGCTTATATCATCGTTATAGTGGTGGAAACTGTAGTGCTAAACAGTAATCTATATTCATCCAAAATGCAAATGGGGAAAAAGGAAAATTTGTCTTTTTTGGTTGTTTGTTTTTATACTAGCAAAACTATTTTTGACAGTACTAAGATGGTTCTTATATTCCTGGAACACCAACATTCATATTTGCTGTACTGTATGTTGAAAACAAAAAAAACAAATAATTCAAAAATACATGGTGCTTTTTACATAAAAAGTGTTGTAGTCCATGTATAGCACCACTCACATGCCAAATGATGATATTTCTGAGTAGCCTAACCTATCCAGAAAAATACAATAGCATATGGCATATCTAGCTACTGAGGAGTGACCATGCCATAAAGGTGTAAATAAAGGCAGTGAAATCTAAAAAAAACAGCATAGGGTTCAAAGGGTTAATCAATAATGAAAATAACAGTTAGGTGCATCCCTAGACAAGACAATAATCCTATTTCCCAGTTAAGCTAGAATAAGAGGACACAGGGTTGCCAGCCATGGCAATCATCTCCTCCTGCTGTACAAGGCGGATGGCAGTCACAGCACATCAACCAAGAGCCAGCCTGCTGCTGCTGTAGTGTCCCTGCAAAAACAAAACAAAAGCATGAACTATTTGTCACCTTTGGAGCGTTCTGCTCTCCATGGTTAATAGATGATGGATGGTCTGACATTTCCCGCCATGCTTGTTAGGGTGTTTCACAGTGATATGCAGCTCCGTTGCTGCCTGGAAGCCCGATGTTATTTGGACCAAATGAGAAGAGTGTGACAGAACATTACATGTGGAAAACAGAGACTAGGCATTCTTATCAGGTATTAAAACGCTCCCCCCCTCCCTGACCTTTTTAATATGGGCACAGTATCACCATGCATTGCAGTGGCATCAGTTTATCGCCGTACCATACACTGGAGCTGAACGTGTCAAGTCGAGAGCGCATGTATTGGAGAAGGGATGTCTACGGGATACTTTCTTTCACAGCCTCACTCTCAGTTCCCCAATGAAAGCCAAATAGTCCATCCTGAGATGAGGCTTCTTTACTTTGACATTGCCCTGCGCAGACAGAAATCCTCTCACACACAAGTCCAGGCAGATCTCTTATATGTAAGAGGAGCTCCTCTGCTCTGACAGCACTTGTTGTTCGCTGTCCACAGAACATCAGACTGTAACAGTTATTCCTATTGGTAATATCTATCTGAATTTATTAAAGTATATATTTATGTATTTCTTCCCACACATAGTATTTGAATCACTATTCATGTCAGACAGCTCAGGGATGTTCAGTGCTTTCCCAGGTCTTCCCTCACCCTTGGGACAGACAAATACGAAGCTACTGCTTGCAGCCTGTTAGCTTAGCGTGTCGTTTTTACATTTTTGTTCTCTTTTACTGTACGGGTTAAAAAAGATAAAACGTGTCTTTAGAGGTGCTGGTAAGCAGATTTTGTTACCTGTGGACAGGGCCTACCTGTTTCTGCCTGTTTCTAGTCTTTGTGCAACGATAAGCCAACCGGCTGCTGGCGTTAGCTTCATATTTACTGTGCAGATATGAGTATTTTTTGGCTTTTGCCCACAGTGTTGTACAGTTTAATCTTGCCACAAGAGCAGCTTGGTCTCAGATTGAAGTTACAATATCATCAATGTTCTTTAGCATACATAGAAAAATGGGAGTCTCCTGGATAATTTAACAGTACTAAAGGTTTATATTTTGGCCATCAGTTTGAATTATTTCAACTTCATTTCAGAGAAATCATGTGTTTCTGTCAGTTTGGTGTGACGAGTGGCTTTAAATACTACAGTACCCATGAGCCTCAGCAACTCTTGTTATGGAGAAGAAGCTAGTCAGAACAGGAGCAGCCTCAGAATGCTTCGTTATTACAACTAGAAACAACACATTCCCTCATAGTTGCTGAATTCATCTCACATTGACCCAAACTAACTCTTAAAGTAAACCGACAAATTTTTATCATGTTTCTACAAGCCATTTCTTCAGTCTTGTATGTTTTACTTTTTATAAAAGAATCTAATGCAGTCGCTCATGTTTTGTACTGATGATTCAACCATGAGAATTTCATGTCCATTCAAGCCTTGAAACTGCCAATCACCAAACACTGACTGCAGAAAACTACTTTTACTTCCATTAATATTTTTCAGTACTTTTACCTATAGACAAATCCTCATATATCCCTGTGAAGAGGCAAATTTCCACTTATTTAATCCTACACAGATTTCATTCTCTTGAATTTTGGAAGTTAGAGGTTGAAGGCTGTGGCTGGTGTTGTGATGGGAGGCTGTGGAGTTGTGGCAGGTCCTCATACAGGACTTCAGAGGGATCAAAATTAGTTATTAGGCGCTCGAAGAGCAGTAAATTGTCAGGCTGTAATTACCACTCTCAGATTTATGGCTTTACAGCATACAGGAGACCCCTCTTACCTCACCAGCTAAAGGTTATTGTAAATCACACCCCTCCAATCCTCAACGCCATCACACGCTCTCTCACACACACACATCAATTCACACAAACACCCTTATTGATCTTTTTATTTTCCTCTTTTTTTGGTCTGCTGTACATGTCTGCTGTGTTTTCCTCTGGTCCCATTAAAGGCATCAGTGTAATGACCAGTCACCCCACTGCCCTGACACAACATCACAACAGTGTTGTACATTCAGGACAACCATTCATTGTCCTTTTCAAGACATGGCTCTTTTAGCTCATTTGTTAAACTGTTTGACTGTCCAATTCCAAAAATAATCACAGGCAATCAGGCTGAATAAAATGAAAATATTATTTATATATAAAATTATTCAACCAAGAGAATTAAGTGGTTTCCCTTTAGTCATGGCTGGCTCGTGTTAAGTTAATGGTTAACTGCGAATGATGACCTCTGTGAAGTGCCATTTGATTTGATGTGGATTTTGTAGAGGACATGTACAAACATATCCAAAATCAGACAGGCATATATCAAGTTGAGTGTGTTGGGATAGCAATAAAAATCTAGCTTGATGGTTTTACAATAGCCCCCTACAGCTTCTCTGCATCTATACAGAATCATCCTACTGTATGCTCTTTGGTTTATGGGACTGTATGACCACAATATTTTGACTGTCAGTCAAGGCGGGGGGTGTGCTTGGTGTTATTTTTCACAGAGACATGGATGAAAGGCAACTACATGGTTCCTGAAGAGGCTTCATTGATAGAAGCACGCTGGCTGCTTTAACACTTGTCGCCTACCTTCATCCCACCGGCATGTCACCATGAAGAAGAAAAGATGCTCGCTCAGCACGGGTAACCTTCTTGAGTATTCGAAGCAGACGAAGTGAGCCTGCTGACTGAGCTGAAACTCATGTGCAGTGGCTGTTACTCAAGGTCTCTCTGGCTCCTCAGCGTCCGATCACGAGTCTCTGTGACAGATCCTTCTTTATCAGCAAGATGTAGGCCAAGAATCTACCTGCCACCGGTCCTGAGTGGACTGCTGCTGTTGTTGTTGTTGTTGTGTGATTGATGTAACGGAGGTCCCCTCTCTCTGCAACCAACAGCTTCAGAAGAGTCAGTCTGTAAAAACGTATACTTCTTTTTGTCTTGAGGGGCTTCAAACCCACTGAAAGAGTGGACAGTTCCGGCTTAAATAGTTACAAATTGTGGGAATCTTTTGAAAAGAAATTGTCAAAGTCAACCTTTCCAGATATTGACACACTCTTCAAATGCTCATAGGAATCAGCTTTTATATTAGGGTTTGGGTCAGTGAACTTATTCAGAAATTTTCAGAGCATAAAGTATAAAAAGATTATTTGATTCACATAAATTTAGTAAGTAATGTATTGATAATGAAGTCTCAAAATATAACTGCCTTGCCTTGCTTTGTCTTGGAGGTGGAGATTGTGAAGCCGGTCTTAGTCAGGGAAAAGTGGACAACATGTAATGCGGATTTTGCAGCGATGAATGTGTTTTTAGCAGTAGCATCATGCTACATCACCAGTGTATTCTGTGTCTTTTTATGGTTTGTAAATGGGTTGTAGCAGCAGTCACTTTGTGGGATTTTGGTCGTAAATTTCTGACACTGTCAAAAATCGTATCCCAAAATCACAATTAATTCGTCTATTAACAAACTTTCCACCATTTCAATTTCCTACAAAGCACAGGTTTAAAACATTGTGTAGATAGACAGATATTGGTTAGTGAGTCTTTCACAGCAATTATTCATCTTCCCTGATTCACCCCAACCCTGATTTTAACAGCCGTTTCTCATTTATGTGATTTGAATGCTCAGATGTGATCATAGGGATATTAGTCCACTTTAGTGCAGCGTCACTCTCTTGCATGTGTGGACATTTGTTAACTGTGGGAAGTGCAGTGTCTGTACTGATAGCAGGAGGCTCATCATTTATTTATAACCACCCCTCTGTCCCTTCCTCGCTTTGGTCTCACTCTGTAAATATAACACTGTTTATCAAATATTAAAGACCTACAGTAGAGTGGAGCTTTCTGAAACTCAGATGTAGTAATTGAGAAAGCACAAATAATATCACAGTAAAGTTTCTGTTTGTGCATATTGCTCATTATCTGGTACTTTCCCAGAGTGTTTTTAGCCTTTTGAGACTGTGCAGTTGGTTTCAGATGTCATTGCTCATCATCCATTCCTTCACAAAGATTCCCGAGGCCTGGCTGCAAGAGATGGAGGTAGCTGTATCACGTGGATGTCAGCTTTTTTTTTTTTCGAGCTGCTCTCTGTGTTTCACTTGGTGAATCAGCAAGCCGTCAATCACACCGCCACTTCTGTGTCTCCTGAGAGTGATGCACAATTGCCAGGGTTTGTTTTTAGCCTGGAAGCATGACTCTCCTGCAGAAGCACACCTCCAAATTTTTTTAAAAATCTAGCTGCTGCTGTAATTTTGGCCGACAGTTGGCCCACTCAGGGAGGAAGCCTTGTCCACCATTTCATTTAGAGTTCACCTTCCTGGCAGACTCCATACTCACACATACACACACGCTACCTTGACATATTGCAGTGCTAGGCAGTTTGCCCAGGTAATGGGAAGTGGAGAAAAGAGGGAGGTGGGGGAGGTAGTGGTCTAGCAGGTCATGGGTAAAATAGTGCTAGAGAGAGGCTTGGAACAAAACCTCAGCCAATCCAAGTGGAATTTTGAATGGACTATAAAATAAAGCTGTAACACTTCATCAAAACTGGCCACTGATTAAATGACCTTGGATAACATTTTGAAAGAGAGTGCAGCAGACAAACCATTAAAAAGCTTACACGCAGTATTCGGCCCAACATACTGTAGCTCACACTGTGTAGATGCTCATTTTTTCCTCATTTAACTGTTGACTCAGCAATCAAAACCTCCTAATTATCATAGACCACAGCTCTGCTTTTGTCAGGAAACTCGGCTGCTGTTCACAGCTGGGCAGCAGTTTACAAAATTGAGTAATGTCGGCACTGCTTTCAATACTTCCCCTGAGGGAGTTCTCGAGTGTGCCCAGGGAACAGTCTACTGTGAGTGTGTGCACGCGAATGTGTGACTGTGTATACTGTACATCACCCTCTACTTCAGCTCGACTTGTAAAACCACAGCAGAGGTGAAAGTCCACTTAACTTATGCGCTGAAGATGCTCTATCACGCAAGCCCCAGCATGTGCATCTGCGCCTTTTATTTATATGCCTGGACTCTACTCCTCTCTGTCTCTCTGTGCCCACTGAGTCGTGTTTCCACCACAGTGCATTCGGTCACTTCTCTCTCTATCTTTCCGTCCCACCATCCCATTTTCAGGCTATTTATGAGAGCAGCGCCTGGAGGCAGTCTTTCCTGGGTATAAAAATTCACTGGGTTGTGTTTTCTTTGAGAGAGAGAGCAAAATAAATATCATTAAATGGAAAGGAACTTCCGTTTGCGGCGTTTTCAATGTTGTGAATAATTCACTGTTGCCAGGATCAGAATCAGAATCGGGTTTATTGCCAAGTAGGTTTACACATACAAGGGATTTGCTTTGGTATATATGTGAATAACAATATAGTAAACATAGTAAGTTGGACGTTGCCAGTAACTTGCGCGTACAGCATAATAGAAATGCAAACAAGCACAGTGTGAGTGAAGTTGAATGAATTCTTATTGTAATTTGGTGTCAGAATATATATTTCATGCTGTCTGCAGGCGACCACAAAGAAATGATCTCTGCTGCAATGTAATGATCTTACAGTGCAACTATAGCAGAGCATAAAGACTGTAAGATGTTGCCAGTATAAGATTGTTTCTTCAAAAGAGGCTTTCCAGTTTGTTTTCAGATATGGAGAATCAGCCAGGAGGCGATTAGCTTAGCTAGCACACGGAGCATAAACCAGCTAGCTCTCAAGGCTCTCTCAATCAAGAATAAAAATCACAAATTGTCATTTTTACAATACTGTTTGTTTGGACAGATCAAACAAAAAGATACAATGTGTTAATTGGTGAGCTTTAGAGTTGCAAAGAATAGGACTTTGGAAAGAGGCAAGCTAGCGGTTTCCCCCTGCTTCTAGTGTCTTTGATAAGCTAAGCTAATCGCCTCCAGGCTCTAGCTTCATACCTAACACACAGATATGAGAATGGTATTGGTATATTTTCATCTAACTCATCTAAACGAAAGCAAATAAGAAAGTAAGAGTATTTCCACTAATTGTCCAGTAAGTGAAATACTTGGCTAGAAGCACAGCTATTGCCTCTTTTTTTCTGATTCTTTACTTGCAGATGGCTGTTGATATTCATTAGCTAATTACTTTTTAAAGCTTTATCTTGTCTTGTTTGGTGCCTGTCTGAGCATGCCCGTTGATTATTTTAAAATGTGAACACTCCCTCCTATCCTGTGTGTGTTTATTCATGTGTTTGTACCACATTTGGCTTGAGACACTGACTAGCTGACAGAACATGGAAAAGTTAATTAAAGTGGGCGTCAGCATGTTAGGTTTAGTCACAAATACCAACATCCAGTTTCTCTATAAATCATGCTCGTGCAGAAGTCTAGTCTTCACTCCTAGCGTCTGTAATAACTTCTCTCTCTCTCTCTCGATGGAAAGATGATTCAAGTTCAGAGCAGAAAGTTAGTGGATGTTCTGGAAGCCACCATAGTGTGTGAAATGTTGTTTCAGTGGAGCCCATAATCTATCAAGGTCCTGCCAGTGTGGCCTTTAGGAAGAAAACATTTCCTCTGCCCTGGGGTCAAAGCCCTTTCTTTAACTCAGCTCTAAGAGAAAGGATTGCGCTGAGATGGCTGGTTTAAAGAAGAGCTCCAGAGAGGGAGTATACTGTAGACTGTTGCTGAGGAAGTTGAAGCTTGCCAGCACTGTCGGAGCACTAGCAGGGGATTGTTGCGTCTCACAAGCATTAAAGCAAATGATGCAATTTGCAGAAGGGCTTTTTTCTTAAGAGGAGGTGACTGTGATTTGCTACGTTCCTCTGGGAGGGAGATTTATGAGCTCTAAGCTTCTTTTTTGTGTCTGACTTACACTGCACAAACCAAGTTTGGAAAATACAGTGAGGCAAAGAAGTTCTAAAACAACACAAGAGCTTAATTTACAGATTATTTAATATAGAATGAAAGTGTAATGATCACTGTGGGGAATTTTAATCATTTTGGCAGCCAAACATCAATAGGATTCGGGATATATATGGTAATATAATAACAAAATAAATTGAGAAATGTGCACACATTCTCCTTATGTCAAAATCATTTATAAAATCTAAAAAATAGATTATAAAACAGCACTCTGTCCTTCTGTTGTGTTGGTCCATTACAGGTCAACTCTCTATAGATATGACTTGGTTACCACGCCAACACTTTTTTCCCCCCGTATCTCATGGCTGGGTCCTAACAGTTGACCTGATCTTGCTCTGTAGATAATCTAGTTGTAAACTCAGCAGGCCCTAACATGTAATAGACACATTTGTTCTGACAGTTTAACCTTTGGCTTTGTGACTTCTGTGGACCACTTACAATTAGTTGTTTTTTTTATTGTCAGATTCAAAGCCCAGACTTTGGTCTCAAGTGGCATGGTGTAGTAATTTGCTTATAATGCCAGATTGATGTTTTACCAACTAAAAACTATTCCCCACAATCAACATGTTATCTTTGTTTAGAAATCAGTGGAAATATTGTGATTTGTGACTTCATTGTGAAACAAATTGTCACTCCTTAACAAATGATTGGTTTCGCCCACATTCCAAGTTGATTGTGCCACTTATGTTGCTCAAGTTGCCTTACAGAAATGAAAAATCACATGTAGACAATGCCACTTCAGATTACTTACTTGGTGTCTGACAAGGGTGGAAATGACATTGCAGTCAGCAGCAATTGGCTGTCTAACTATTACTCACCAGAGTTCAGGTGCAGTACGGATCAGGGACAAGCAGGACCAAAGCCTGCTGCTCTGGGATTTCACATCATTCATCCCATGTTCCTTTGCCTAGCTGCATGTTGTGACCACTGATCTAAAATCTAGTCTCTGATCACATAAGTAAATGCACTTGACTTTTCCGAAGCCTTCACTCATAATACAGAGTGAGAGTCAGGAGTAATTTGGGGATTTTCATGGTGTATGATGTCTTTGTGCAGAGGATTTATCGCTCTATAAGGATTTGTTGCGCTACTGTAGCTATGAAACACAATATTGCCACACTCCCTGGAGTTTGTCTGTAACACTGAGTTATTGTCCTTGTCTCCTGAAGGGCAGATGGCGTACCGATTCTGAATTACAATGTGTACTCAGATAGACACATAATTGTATTTATCTGACAGCTTTTGAGAATTGATTTATTATTGTTTTTTTATGATATGTTAGGCACATTGTAATTTTATTACAGGTGGTATAATAATAGAGCTGAAACTAATGATTGATCATTCATTTTTCATTATGGATTAGTTTGTCATGTATTTTTTCAGTTACATTGATAATTAATTGTTTGGTCTTGTTTGGCCACAATTTCTTCTAATTGCTTGTTTTATCTGATCATCAGTCCAAAACCAGCTAGAACAAGCAGATGTTTGGCTTTGATTACTATTCTTTTATCAATCTAACTAACAGAGTAATCGTAAAATTGTATCTAGACTAAATCATAGAAATAATCAGTGCAATTGGTGGTATTTTATCATTGAAGTTTGATGATGGTTTCTTGTGTTTTAGTCCTTGAGTATTTTTCTGGATAGGATTGAGCTATTTCACTATAAACTGATCCCATTGCTATTGAGAAGCAGTTTATTGTGTATCAACTCCTGCAGTACTCTGCACTACTGCACGCTCAGATCATCAAAAAGGGAGCATGCTAGTTATTGTGTCACATCAACCGGTTCTAAATCATAATATAACACAACCCCTCCCATCACTCAGGAGTCCCACTGAGACAGTTGTGTCTCTGTTTGATTCCTTTGAACCCGGCTGACGTGACCCGCTCCAAAGACAAGTCTCTTCTACGCTTAATTTAGACTGGGATGACAGGAACAAAGGTTTGAAGTCTTCCTGAGCGACAGGCTGCCTGTCCTCCTCTGATGGTTGTTTACTAGAGCGCTATTGTCATCGGCATATAGCTCCGAATTCCTGAGTGACTTTGTGAATCCAAACTGTGTTTAGGAAAACAACAGTTCTGGAAGACTGTGTTTGTGGTTTGGGTCTGGAGAGGACCAGCTGGGTGATCAGGCAGTAATTGGTGTATAAATGTAGTTCAGGCGTATTTAAATCCTTTGTCAGTATCCACTGCAGCAAAACGGAGTGAGACACTGAGAGAGCAAAGCTGATGGTCTGGCAGAGGAGGCCAAGGAAATGTCACGACAGGCTGTTAAACAGTACGTCAGACTTATAGGGGTCACATTAACCAAAAGTTTGTATTTGTTTGTTTATAGGTATTTTACTGGTGGAGACAAGCCCTTACATAGTTTTAGCTCTTTGTAACAAAGACCGCATCCCTTTAGTATGTTCTCTGTCTGACCTCTAAGCTACATCATAGTTAGTGTTGGTTTGAATTTTTGTGCAAAAATGACTCTGAGAACCGAAATATTATAAACCCTTTGGTTTTTTCTTGTTCTTCTTCTCCTCTTCTTCCTTCTTCTCTTCCTTTTCCTCTCCACCTTCTTCTTCTCATTCTTTTTCTCCTCCTCCTATTTCTTCTCCTTCTTCTTTCCTCTCCTCCTGATCCTCCACCACCTCCTCCTCCTCCTCCTCCTCCTCCTCCTGCTCTCCATCATCATCATTGTCACCATCATCTAGTAGTAGTAGTAGTCGTCAGTGTTGGTGGTACCACATACCTCCTACCTATTTCCCTAATTTTTTCAGCTTCAGTCTAATCTGCCCGTTGAAGTTCAGCTCAACCTGTGATGTTATTTCTGCCTCTGAAAAATATCTGTATGACTAAAACTTCAATCTACCGTCCCGATGCAGCTCCTCCACCTGCTGCTCCATCACACACAGCAGCCACACAGTCTGTCGTCTCAGCTGTTGTCCGTAGTGCCATGCTCCGTTTTGTAGTACGACTCCACAGTCAATGCAAAGCACAGTCCTCTCAGTCCTCCCTTGTGCTGTCACTCAGTACTGTAGGTCTAAATCCACTACTCCTGGCACCGTGCCTGCACCACTGTATAGAGCCAATCCTCTTTCATCCACAGATTACCATTCAATCATTTCCCTTTATTGTACGGTGGATTGAACCCTTGTTCCCAGATGTAATGGCAAGGCTGACCTGTTCTTAATATAATACCTTTATTAGATTAGATTAAGATAATAATGTTTGAGTTTGCTACCATAGGAGGCATTGAAACTACAAGTGTAGTTATTAGCAGTAACATCAATAACTTGTAGAAGTTATTAGTGATAGTACAGCCAGCTAACATTTTATAATCCCCGCTGCTTTATGTTGCATTACATCACTGATCACTGTGCCTTACAACATGGAGGGCATTTGCAGAGTATTGTGCGATGCTGACCGTGATGCTGACCCATCCTCTCCCTTTCTTATTTTGGTTGCTCAGGAGTTTGCCGCACTGACCAAGGAGCTGAACGCCTGCAGAGAGCAGCTGCTGGAGAAGGAGGAGGAGATCTCTGAGCTCAAAGCCGAGAGGAACAACACCAGGGTGAGGACAGCATTTACACACACCTTAAATCATTTACTAAAGTGATTATACTGCCACCAATTAATCTTGCCTAAGTTGTTAAATGTTTACATTCAGTCATTTCGGGGCAAATCATAACTGTTTTTTTGACATTTTCAACCAGAACTGACGTTTACAATGATGCTTGTACCTTCCATATCCAACCCCCTTAAATTTGCATTCCACAAGTTTCTCTTAAGTTTCACAACTTCTCCCAAATTCTCATGTCAGCTGCAGAAAACTAACCAAACAACAACTGCACACTGCGATAGACAGCAACCTGAGAAGGCTTAAGCTATCTGGTGGGTACGGTTTTAAGGCTGTAGAAGCACTGAAGCAACCATGCGCACTGTCTGTTTCCAATTCCCAGACATACCTCATTAGCTCCCCACATTCGGCCTGAACAGTTTTCCGCTTACTTCACATGGATGGCCGCTCAACAGTAAAACTAAGTCCAAATGCCACTGATGCCCTGCGGTGTCCAGGTCAAAGTATTTTTGGGGGAAAAAACAACTAAAGACATTAGAGTATCAGCTCGATTTTGTGAAGCTGAAGTCCTGCATCTTCAATAAAAAACATTTCCCTTTTAAAGCAGTAAGCACACTCTGCTGTTAACAGATAAGACTGTTTTCCATCCCACTGCTGATTAAGTGTGGATTTACAGTCTTGCACTATCTTTCTCTGGGTGGAGGCAGAATATTTTAGCGCGACAGAGAAAAGCAGAAAGGAGGGGAGGTGAGGTGAGGCGCAAGAAACAGGGACAGACAAAAGTCATTTTCACTCTCTCACTTTATTATCACCTCGAATCTTCCGATGGGCAATTACCAGGCAAACTTTAATTAAGCTGGGTTTTGTCGCTGGTAGGATTTTATATTTCATAATTAAATCTCCAAAGGCATGTGCAGGCAGTCAGCTGACTGAGGAGCTAGTTAAGTTAAAGCGTACCTTTTATTGGTTGTTTAAGATAAGCGTGACAACCAAATGACATGCATGTAAATTCACAGACTCGAGTCACACTCAGAGACATAATAAGACAGAAAAAGGATGAAAATCTTTACTGGACAGGAGGACAGGGTGGCTGTTGTTGTTCTGAAGACATCACCCAAGGCAGATTAAACATTCACTTCCTGATTGATTCAACAGTGGGCATTTTGTTGCATGTGCAGGAGTACGTATGTAGACATGATGGCTGCCGATGAGTCTCTGAGACAGTTGTGTCAGACAGACAAGAGACACAGGATTTCAAAGCGTTACCACCCACTCCTGCAGAGATTCTGATCACTTGCGCCTGCTAAAATGTTTTCTATTGAAAATGTGTCTGCCCCATCCTGCAGGGAAAATTAAGACATTTATTTTGCTTGGGTCAATGGGAACAAAGAGAGGATAAAATATAACGTATTGTGTCCCTGTTTCTCTTATAGTTTGTGTTGTTTCCCATAGCAACAGGTACACACCAGATGCTTCCAGACGTCATGTTATTGATTAGATTTGGATTAGGGATGACAATTTTGCTTTTGTTGCTTTATTTGGAACCACACATGGAGGGATATGGTGTACTGGAAGGCAGTTCATTTACAGCACATGCATTGTTGAAGGAATAGTTCGACATTTAGGGAAATATGCTTATTCACTTTATTGCTAAAAGATACATGGGAAGATCGATACCACACTTATGTCTGTAGCGAAACTATACAGCTACAGTCAGCAGCCAGTTAGCTTAGCTTAGCACAAAGACTGGAAACTGGGGGAAACTTTGACTGTACAGTGTGACACAGGTCTTGTCTTCATTATGATGCCTGCTACTGGTCATCCTTGGAGCATCTGAGAGGCATTAAACTCATTAATTTGTTTGTTAAACTGAGCGAAACAAATTAGCAACCACAAGTATGTATTTCTTGTAGATAACTAAGACCTGCAAGTGATGCTTGTGATGCAAAATGCATATATACACATAAAACCAAGATGAATATATAAGAGAATATATTGGATCAATGGGTTTTTATTGTCATTCAAACTCTAAATAATATCATGCTTAGTGTGTAATGTTTAGTAAGAACCTTTGTTAAGATGCAGCCCATTTTAGCTCACTAGCGATACCACGTGGGAATTTGATTCCCTAACCAGTGGTTAACCACAGCATACATTGAATCCAGCTGCAGCTTGTTGGGCAGCCTTCAGCGGGGGATGTTTAGACTAGTGAAGCAAGGGTATGTCAGGGATGAAGCCAGGGAGGTTTTTCTGGGAAAGAATGGGGAGATCATTTTGAGCTGGAACTTCACCCTCTAACCAGATCATTATCTTGGGGATATAATATTATGCTCTTGGACAGCTTCCTAGAGGGAATGAAGTGTTGAGATGTGCATTACCACGCAAACTGCTACAGTGTTTCCATGATCCAGCACCAATGAGTAACAAGGGCAGATGATGCTATACACTGATCTCAAAATGGAAGCTCAGCACAAGAAACAGTAATGAATAACGTTTTATCTCTGCAGCCAAACTGGTATTCTGTCTCCCAGTCACATCCTGGTTGTTTATTTCTAGGTGTTGTTGTGTACTTACCTTCTTTTCCTGGAGTCAACCCCCCAGCTCTGCATCTCATCTCGTCTGTCCTTGTGAAGCTTTCTACTGGCAGTTGACTTGACATGCTACCTCGCAACCTAGATTAGCATAATCCCTTTTCTGCACTGCTGGAAGGACTGCAGTTACTTTTGAGTAGATTTGAATGGCTTTTTGGTTTTGCATCTTCTTGCAAATTTCCCTAAAAATTAAATGGACATAATTACTCTAAATGACTAGTACTGTATAACATTTTGTTAATGCACACCTTAGGTTGTGACTCTAATAACTGAATGTAACGTGAAAGATGATGTTGATGATAAAAATAAAAAAAAAAAGTTATACATATATACTTTAAAACTCAGCTCTAGAACCACTTAAGTTTTTTATCTGACATCTGACTTGGATTATATTTGTATTATTCTTTTAATTTTTTAATATGGTAATATGGGGTTGTTGATTTGTCTTTAAGGTCTAGGAATGAGCCTGATGAAGCACACATGCATGCATTGTTTGTTCCTCCAACGCTTGCAAAAATGCTTAAATTAATTAAAAAATAATAAATTAAGTGGATGTCAAGCCGAGTTTTGGTGTGCAGCAAACCCTACGTTGTACCAGCACTTGACTCAATTATACTGCTGTGAGTCTAATTTAATGATGATGGTGATTTCTCCTATGTGTTTTTTAGCTACTGCTGGAGCATCTGGAGTGCCTGGTGTCCAGACACGAGCGCTCACTCCGTATGACCGTGGTCAAGCGGCAGGCTCAGTCTCCCTCGGGAGTCTCCAGTGAAGTTGAGGTTCTCAAAGCACTCAAGTCCTTGTTTGAACACCATAAAGCCCTAGACGAGAAGGTAAGTCTGTCTCCATTAGCACATCATTTTAATTTCAAGGTGTCTGCCTAAGCAGCGTGTACAGTAGTACCGGGAATCAGTGTGTCAGCTGTATATTGGTCTTATTTCTCCTGCCTCCTCACAGCCTGCTGATTTGTGACCTTAGTCCCCTGTGTGATATCACCACCGCCCCCTGTAATCCATTCATCCTTTCCTCTAAAAGCCATCATTTATAAAGCATGTCCAATGGCATGCTGTTCAAGGGAATAAAAGCTGTCTTGGGCAGATGGGGTGCCATCCCGACTCGGACCCCGGCTAACTTCTAATCCAGGATCAACCTCTTCTGAGATCTGGCATCCTATTGGGTCACAGCCACGGTGGTGCACGGTCACCACACGGCGCAAGTATTTGCTCCATGGCAGCCGCGACAATCCTGGAAGAAGAAGAGTACGCTCGGAGTTCACAGAGGAAGAGAGGAGTGTAGGAAGGGAATCTCCTGTCAGCAACGGGTGCTTTAAAAGCAATAAAAGGCTCAAAATGCTGCTTTGATGCCACAGTGAAGTGTTATTGTGAGGCTAAGGGAGGAAAAGAGGACAGCACTTTCTGCTGCAGCAGCAGGGCTTCTTTCCTGCTGTGTTAACCCTTGATTGCCTAGACTGGAATTTAAAAAATGTCCAACATAAATTTGCACATGCTAATAAGATTTTCATTTTTTTGATTTTCAGGTAAGAGAGAGACTACGAGTGTCACTGGAGAGGGTGTCCGCCTTGGAGGAGGAGCTCACAGCAGCCAATCAGGAGGTAAGAGATGCCAGAGATATTAAGTTTAAGATAATGAATGTTGTTTTATATTTGAATCTTCTTTGTGTCGTACTTTGTGTGGTATTGTATTCTCAGTGGCAATGGACAACAACATGAAAGTCTTTTGACATACACCAAGTAGTGGCTCGCAGCTTGTTTTCATTCTAAAATACAGAATTTAAATTTCATTAGTCTAGAACCAGGATGTCCATAGATAAAATGTATACAATTCACCATTCAGTTTTAGAGTGAAAATGTATTGTAGCAAATATACTGAAATATGGAAACATGCTGCATTAATAGGAATGCATTATATCCAAGATGTGCAGTTTAACATGGTTAGCTGTTTTATTGTCAGAATCATGTAGCATGTACTTACATGTACGCAAATGTACATTTCATATTTACTGATAAACAAAAGCAAGTCAGGTTTAAAGTGTGATAACTGCAAAATAATAAACACAATTATATCTGAAAAGAATCAAATGGAAGAATTACAATTTACATAAGAGAAAGCATTTCATTTTTTTAATTTAAAAATTGCTTCACATAAAAGAAATGAGAAAAGAAGAAAATACCTACCAAATATGTGTATAGACATACAATACATGCAAGTTAAAACAAGCCTGATGAAGAAAAAAATAAAAACATAAAAGACAACACTATAAAAAGTCAGCATATACAGTGGGGCAAAAAAGTATTTAGTCAGCCACCAATTGTGCAAGTTCTC